>JARGYV010091773.1:0-12360 GCA_029532675.1 Ornithodoros moubata
TTTTTTTTCAGTATAGACCTTGATGCAGTTGATTTGTTTCAGGCGAGAGATTTCGGCCTTACAAGCGGAGAACTACAACTTGGAGCGCCAGGTGTTCAGCTACCAGAAATCTATATCTTACGCAAGCGCACGAGGACAGCCTTCTGACGACTTACCCGAAGACTACTACGCCAACCACGTTCGACGACTGTCGGAAACCCAGAGTCTGTCCGAGTCAGAGTACGCCTGACGAGCCAGATCGACGTCTCGGCCAGTACCAGCCATTTGTGGCAATGTCTCGAGCTTTGTAAGGTCGCATAACACGCTGAGCGAGGCACCATATGCATTTCGGAGAAAAGTCTTGCTTGCTTTAGGGCAGCAGCGAAGTTGGTCTATTCGAAGTCGATCGAGCGGTGGTCACCCGTTCCCCACTCTCCATATGTGCAATATCTTCTAGAATTTTTCATTGATGCCACTCAGTGTTATGCTTCTCTTATGCAAGCGATGTATTCAATTCAAACTACTGCTAGCAGGTAGCGGGTTTCCATGGTTGAAGAATGTAGTTTCGTAACAGTCGGGATGGTATAAGTGTAAAAAGCGCTTCGTGTAAGCTTTGCTTCAGAATACCGCTATTGATATTGTCACCATGGTAAAACTATGTGCAAATGCTCCATGGTTAACGCCAATCCCTATGGACACAGCGCTTTCAGTGCGGATTCAAAAACTCTTCATACTGGCTTCCTCAATTTCTTTTTTTTTTTACAGTATTTTGCTGGTTTTCGAAGCATATTTTGTGAGCAGTTTATTTGTGAGCAGTTTAGAATTCTCAGAAAGTCGTAAAACCAGATAAATCTTGACAAGTTCATTTGCTGGACCAAGGGGACACTGGGAAGGACATTTGCTTGACGATAAGGTTTTTGGCCGGCCATGTGTCGTACATGTTTTTTCCGCTATTAGTTTATCACGTAATGCCCGTGACTGGACTAAATACATAAACATAGTATGTTTAAAACTTTCGCAGCAGGGGCGTAAAGAAGCAAAAAAGTAATTTGCAATACGGCTGTAATGGGAATACTCATCAAGCCAGGACATGCTACAATAGATATTTTTCCTGAAGGCTGTCTTGTCCGTGGACAATATACGTCCCAAGTACACCGTGAGGTCCGGATATCGGGACACCTCTTCCCTTTCTTTCAATGGTCGACCCATTGCTTTTACAGCCATAAAAGGTCTGCTTGACAATAGGTCTTAGGGTCATTCTCGCTCAAATATCCTCGTGATTTCTTTAGACCATCGCCGATTTCTGTGAAAAAAGATTATGCATATATATATATATATATTTATATATTTTAGTCAACATAGCATCATATCAATCAACAATCACCAGCATCGGCCCTACTCTGTCCTTTCGTCTCACAGCCGATCAACGCTATGAGGCGATGGGGGAAACGCGGTATGTTGATGCAACGTCATAACTCTTTTTCACATAAATTGTCGTTCGTCGAGCAATACCACCATGACACTTGTGCGAGAATCACCTTTTGCCTTAATATCGCTATTCAATTCAGCTACTTGCCGCTATAAGAAAAAGCACTTTCACTGTCCGCTCCGTGAGCCAAGACAAGGGGTAAAGGCGTAATCCGGATGTAAAGTTTAGATTGAATTATTTGTGTAATTTATGTGTTTATGTGTAATGAACTTCACAAGTAACGCCTCGCATCAAATATGTAAAGAATCATTTGTGAAATTCACCGACTTCGCTCACAAAACGCGCTGTGACATTTTGAGTCATCTTCACAGTACTATTTGGCTGCATAATATCCAACAAATTCTTATAGTCAATGACAGCCCGAATGCTGCAGATGATTAAGCTTGGTTGGACCAAGAAAGGTCAGCGAGGTCAACTATACTAGCTTTCGGAAATACTGGGGCTGCGTCTCTGGTTGCGATCGTCAAGATTCCTTTTCCCTTGAGTCTTGCATAGTGTGCGAACTTTCCTTTACAACTTTAATGTTTCGGTTCTACACTTCGTGAAGTCCACACTTCACTTTGCTTCTAAACTATCCGAGGACTACAGCACTAGCTGTTCTCATTTTTGACTGTTCCCCTGGGCCCTGTTGAGAGTGAATAGCGACGTGCACCAATACGATGTCAACAATTGCGATTCCCAACCATCTCACGTCAACTATCCCTCGAAAAAAAGACTTATACAAAAAAAAAGAAAGAAAAGGAAATGTCCTTCCAATCACCGAGGTGTTTATTGCGGCAGTTGCTGTACAGAAGAGGCTCACCCTCACCCATGGGTCTGCGATATACAACATTCTTTGAGCGCCTTCTGGGCTTGTGCATCGAACCCCTTCGAATGTTGTGCTATATCTTGCATTTTCTGTCTTCGCTTCAGAGGGAAGCATACACTACCAACCAAATGCCGCGTGCATACTTACATTCGCTGACTCAAAGTCCCTGTGGTTTCTGAACTGTTCCTTTCGGCCCATCTTGTCGGCAGCGCTGTTCTGGGCAAAGTTGCTAGCAAAAATCACGTACGACGTTGTAAGTGCGCAGTTCATCATAAGCTGTCTTCCGCTTTCTCTTGCTGTGCATTCCGAGCTGGAAATATTTGGCAGAACAACGCTGCTAAATCATTGTCTGCATGCTTTCTCAAGTGCCTCGAAACCTTTCCTCACAATCTTTGTAAAGCCTCCTCGTGTGACAGTTAGCTCACAATTGTACATATGCCATCCTCACAGGGATTCTTTGTGCGAAGCACGTCAGCTGTGCTATACTTTCGAGGGCCCAACAGATGATCCTGCCACACATGTATACGCAGGTCGTTTGGAGACGTCGAAGCAGGTACCTTCAACTATGGCTAGGGTAAGACCAATGTCTAAGCTACTGTCGTTATGGAGTTACGCTATGGAGAACGTTGAATTACGCTATTAAAATGCGACCGCGTGACACAAGTGAGCAGCAACCACTATAGTGAGCGAGAGATATTCTTCTGAACCTCTATGGTTGGAGACTGGACGATAGCGCCGTTACGCGGGTGTCTAATAAGATTGACGAATCACACGTGAGAACGGCATCACTCTCAATGGCGATTGTTTCGTCGCAGTTGTGCTCCGGTCTTCTCTTTAATGTTCTGGTTTGGGTAAAGCTTCACTACAGCTCCTTTCTTTTGAATAATTTTGCATCCTTATCGCAGGGACACGAACAAGATAAGTCCGTGCCTCCATAAAATGCTTACATACGATTATTACGTGTCCTGGCGACATCATCGTTCCAAAGGCATCGCCTACTCATCACTCGGCAAGCAGACCATCGTTATAGTAATCTTTAGCAACCAATATAAAAGCTATTTGAAAATTACGAAACAATTATGCAAAGGCAAAGTTTCTGGCATTTTGGCATTCGAGTGTGAGGTTCCATATCCCGTCTTGCTCGTTATTTGAGCGTACACTGTCCACAAAATCCAAGTGCCCACTTTCTTGTGCGCTGTAGATTTAGTTTCCTCTGCCATCAGCGAATTTCGCCATGTAACTGTCATAAATTTTCGTTTGTAATTGTCAACGTTTTACCTCATGATTGCAATTTAACTATACTGCATTAAGAAAAAGCTGAATTAGCGGTAGAGAAATCAGGCGATATTTTCCTCTTGCACCAAGATCACACGCACCTTCGGCCATAGGTGAAAGACACGTACTTCGTCGTAGCAGACGACTTGCTGGTGGCACAGCCTCCCTTATTTTTATACTCACTGTTTATTGGATACTTGCTGGTCACGTGGCCAAATACATAGTTGTATGATGAAATTCGACGAAACATGGTCGATAAGAACAGCACACATCCTGGTTATCAGGTCCTAATGGCTATATCGCTTTAAAATTATTAGGCACGTCAGAATACTAATAGGATGACAAGAAGAGTGATACCCATTTTCTGTAGAAGTCTACGGTTTGGCCGCTTTGACAGTTACGTTTTTCTTACCTGTTTTTATGGTCCGTTTCCGCATTTAGTGGTAATAAAATAAAGTGCAATATACAGCTTCCTCTTTCTTTTAAGCATTCTAATTTACAAGCCAATTCGTCTATTATTTTCGCTTCGCTACATGCGGATAAGGATGACGAAAACGGATTAGAAAAACGCAGGTGTAAGCAGTCTTACCCAACATTTCCAAATAATAAATTTCTGTGCCAAATAAATAAATAAATAAAAAGTAAAAATGAAAGATAAAGAGAGAGATTGCGGTCATGCATCCTCCTTGTTACACGAGCGTCCAAGGTACTGTAAAGCAGCAGTCATATGTAACCCATGACGGGCCTCATCACTTCTATACATGTATTCAAAGTTTACGGTCGATATCTTCCATTTCCAAGCACATCTGCACCTAAATAGGTCGGGCAAACGCTTGCAATAAAAACTGTCACTCTAAGACCGTGCTTCCCACTTTTTTTCTTTTTTTTTTTATGAACAGCAAAGGGATTGGAACTAAGCACGCGACATCGGTCTCCTGACGACGCAATGTATTAAACATCTCAACTGAAATCGGTTTTGTACCGCTTTACAGCACCTCTAACTGCTGTTGAGCAAATCGGTTGACCTCATATAGCGGGACAGTTTCGCACGCCCTTTCCAACAACGTACGTTTGCCTCTTCTTTTGATAGCGTAAACGCGAGCGTCCAGAAAAGCAGGACGTTCCTTATTTGAAGCAGTCATGAGCGGAAGTATGTCCTGTGAAGCTTCTCGAGGTGTAATCCGACGCCACGCGAAGGAAGTGCGCTGTTTTGTGCGTCACCTTGGCGACACCTCAGTTGGTTGAAATAGATGCACACCAGTCCGTTCACCACACCACACCACACGTTTACCGACTTACCCACCACTTACGGGCTCCTCTTTTCGTTTTGTCGATGGTGAATAAACACGAACGCACAACGCCTTTCGTAGATATCCTTCATTATCTGCATCTCATACGCGGTGAAGTAACACATCAGTCACACGATGAGATATGAGGAAACATGGTCCAATTTCAACGGTTATTGTCAGCGGTAGCTGCCATTGATTTCAACAGCAGTTAAGGATGTGCGTGTAACATGTGTTGAACTGGTATGCTATTGAAACTGGATCACGTAATCATTAGGCTGGAATTCTGAGAATAGTCTCAGCAGTCTATTATAGTGTTACCGATTACAATGAGTAATTAATAATTATATATGTGGCCGTAAGTTCTATGACGCAGTATAACCTTTGAGTATCGAAGGCTCGCCAGCTTGGAACCTACCGAAAAAATTCCCTCATCATTTGGCCTATTCCATCCCATGACCTCACCATCAAAGTGAGGCTGACGAAGTTGTTCGTTTTACATTGATTTTGTATTATATAATGTACTTGGTGCATTTTCATATTCAGCGCTGTCAGTCGCGAAAATACTCTCACTGCCTTCATTGTGGAATGTCATCACTCCGAGTTATTCACGTGAGAACAATCATGGCGTTGACGGAATCCGCCATGACGTTATATTCGCAGTCTACTTTTTTTTAGTTGTTTGTTTCTCTTTCTCTCTCTCTCTTTACTTTCATTTCTTCGGCTGTGGGTACGCAAGAGAAGATACCAATGCGTTGCAGACAAACGAAATGTTTTTCATCGTTTGGTCATACGGGCCGCGCTAGAAAACTCTGAAAATATTGCATTCTTACGGCTTTCTAGAACGGCGAACAGTTGTACTTGAGGAGAATAGATATTGTATCATTCTTGAGAAACATTTTCCAGCCCGTCTGATGCCATCGCCAGTCGAGTTTCACCAGGCGCAAAGTGGCCAAACGTTTACCCTAGCTGTCCCCGTTTCTGCCATCGCTGAAGTAATTTTTCTGCTCGGGGCAAATCGGTACCCGTTTCTTAACACTCGTGTCAATATTTTGCACCACCATCGCTCGAGTATACTTACCTTTATACAAGTGTGCATGAATAAGACGCGAAACTTTGTGTTTCGCTTTTCTCTTTGTGAAGCGCGTCAGTAACAAAGTCTGCGATGCGATATACTTATACACGAAATAATATAAGTAGGATAGAGTCTATGTTGCTTCGATGTATTCTTTTGATGTCTCGGACCCAAGAGCAAAACTCTGCTCGCGAACTCCTCAATGGAACGTCATCCTGGCTGCTGTTCTTGCCATATGCCAGGCGTGTAATTTTTACAAACTTGTGTCAGTGTGTCCATAATTTCTCCCTTTGATATTGTTCACTTATGCTTGCAGATGTAAACCTCTAAGGTACATTATTATAAAACTAGAAATAATTCTTACAGGTTATCAAATATAATGCAAGTGATGGAAAAGGCTCATTCCGTGATACACTAGCTTCTTCAACGTGTGCAAAAAGAAACTATTATTGAATAAGAAGTCTTCTCGCGGCAGGTATACAAAGCAGCCCAATCAAACATCGGCACAAAATAGCAGTCCTTCCGATATAACTGGAGGACTAGTGATGTGAAGGATGCGACTATGCATCCAGTACCACATTTCCTTCTATACTCCATCGGGAAGACGTCAACCGGGGAGAGTATACTTTAGTAACAACTCATTATTAGAACAGAACAGTACTTTGGTACCACTCAAACACAGGAGCATATATACTCCATAGTCGCAGATAGTCTTTGAGTATTTTGTCTATGTCTAAGTAATGACTCGGCTCTCATTACTTGCCTCGAAAAAATCTGTGACGATGAGGCATGCTGTAATGTGTGTTTTCAACTTCAATAACAGAAAATGCGCCATAGTTTATTGGTATGTAACCGTATTTTCTGTGCCATGAATTTTCATTTCTCTTACTTTTTTCGGCGCTTAAAAGGAGATTTTTGGTGCCTAAACACACGAGGCCTCCTAATTGTCACTCGCCTCCTCCTGAATTCCTCTTCGGAAGAATCCCTTCCTATTGAAATTCCTCTATTCGCAAGCTGCTCACTACTTACACAACTGAAAATGGCACTCACATAACCTTGACGGAAATTAATTTTTCGCACAGCACGCCTAGTCCCTGACGATTATGCCTAGTGCCTGATGATATGGTTACTGCAAATGGGGATAATGGCTCTTCTGAAACAATATCTGAAAGGGGGCGTCACACTTCACCCTGGTCCTAAGCATTGCGTTTTTTCCTGATATCTATGCGTTGCGTTCGCTCCCACCTGCCAGTTACAACGCAACAACTGTCGCGCACGCATGCGTTCACTTTGTTTTGAACTGTGCCGCATATGAATACTGGCAATGCAGCAGACGAAAAAAAAAATCGTGTGCCTGAGTGTCTCGCACACGAGACTGGGGCTAGAACAGTGAAGGACTCAGTAAGCGTGTATCCATCTGACATCTGTTTCAAGACCGACTGCTTCAAAACACTTTGCGACTCATTTAGTCACAGAAATTATGTGTAATGAAAAACTGAGGTGAGCTTGACCGTACGACAACAGCGTTGTGAAGTGTTCCTGGTGCCATGACCACTATATTCTGGTATGGCTGTCAAATGTGTGCATGCCCGAGAGATCAATTGCAATAATGATCGTGCTGACGAAAAAAGAAATGAATTTTTGTGAATTTATTCAGGTTTTAAGGGCTCGAGACAACAGATCTTTTTGCTTGAATATTGAAGGGGATAAAATATAAAACATTCCCGCAAAGTTTACTGACGATTGGCCCGGTTGTTTCTTTTTAAATGAAGCGCTACGTAAAGCGCTCCGCTGCTCCTCGTTGCCCTCCGGTGGAGGAAGGCTGTGGCGTCAACGCTCCCTTAGTACACTTATCCAATGACGTCACAATGTAGTATTTCCGTACTGGTTTGCACATTATTTAAATTCATTTGTAATTTGTCAAAATATATTGATGAACTGCAGTTCCTGACCAATAATTAAAGCCATTGGCTCTTTTATTGATACTGCTACACTTTCCTACGATGAAACTACAGGTGATTCGCGCACTCAAGCCACCAGTAGCCACAAATTCATAGGACGAGCTCGTTTCCGTTCAGCGGGTAGGGTTTACGCATTTCTGGTAGAGTATGTTGAATGCCATGAATAAGTATTCCGCGAGAAGAAATGTATTTTCGAAGCTGAATTAAAAATAACGGTGGCGTTTCCAGCGTTAAGATTGATGCGTGTCATCTATTGCTTTCAGGACTTTCACTGCAAATGAAAATCAAGCAGTTGATCCGGCAGTTGTCACGGCCCCTTTAATGTTCCTTGGTGCTGTGAGGTCTGTGTATGTGTCGACATCCATGTTTGTGGCCAGCCTCAGTCGTATCTCGCTACTGCATCTACTGCAGTAGATGCAGTAGATGCACCTGTGGAGACATTCTAACATGTAAATTAGGCCTGATTTACTCTGCAGCGTTTCCCCCAGCTATACTTTTTTTAGATACAACGCGTTTCTGCCTCCTATTTCGTTCAGTGTACTACTACGCAGGAACTAAACACAGATTTCTCATTGGCTGACAGCTACGTTGACCAACATATGTGTGAACAGTCGAACGCAACGTCTCTGTCGCAGGCAGAGAAATGCTGCAGTGTGAACCAGCCTGTCACAATCCCATCCCGGAGCGTCTTAACGCAGTGCATACCAATGCGTGAAAGCGCAATACTAGGGGACTAGCCCTTCCAGTCCTGCCTGAATGTTACATAGACCGAGAGTACATAGAGAATTTCCGCAATGTTTAATGCGCAGAAGTTTTGATGGCATAATGGAATATAACAAGTATGTAATTAAGCCGTGCGAACCGACACTCGCTTTTGAAGTAAGTCGCCGTGTCAAAATTTGACGAACGTGTTCAAACGTATTCGGCTTAGGGCGCAGGTAATGCCACCTAAGCAGCACACCTGTGCAGCGCGTTTATTTGTTTCTTGATTTTCTTTTACCTGTCGAGCCGTGGACACAGAGCCATGGACTCAGAACCATGTGACGCGACCGAGGAGTTCGCGTCAAAGTTTGCCGGGTCATTCACCTAGTTCGCCTGATGGGTGCTCCACAACAATGCCTATACACATCCCTTTCAAAGTATGACATTCCTTTGTGTACATGCGGGAACGAACAGTGATGTCTGTTCTTGTTTACCGAGGTGTTACCGAAGTGTTGCTTTGTGTATATGAGTAAAAGCTACTCATACTGGCTTGGTCGTCTTTGTGATTTCAAGCTGTGGCGTTTTCGTTCTGTTTGCATGGCGTAATGGTGATGATAGAAAGAAAAATATCATTCTACTGAGACTTGCTACTCTAGAACGCGAGGATGGACGGAGCGGGATGACAGATGATTAAAACGTCGCCTGTATAGTCTTCAAGAATGACACGATTGCGCGCTCACCAGTTCGTCGACAAGTATGAAATCAAACTCCCAACCGCTTCGCTACGGCGAGCGGTCAACGGTTGGTCCTGTACAGCTTTCTTTGTAACACCTGTCGCCTGGCTTGAAAGCGATCACATTCCAGAAGGATATGCTGAGAATCTTCTGGGACACCGTACGGTTGCGCATATTAGAGACGTCACCACGCTAATTTTATACAAACCATTGGCTAGCGGAACGTTCAATCTGAATTGATGGTAGAATGCTTCTGCTGTCTATGGTAGCCTTAACTGCATATAGAGGCTTGTATAGAAGATCTGAATCAATCTGGTAGAATAACCATCATATATCCGCGTGCCACCTCCATTCTCGCCTAATCGAATGGCGCTGGATATTAGAGAGCACCAACCCCTTGACGTCTGCTCCAGTGAAATATATTCTTTGCACGGGACGTCAGAAGCCCGCTTGATGCATTCGTCTGTCTGCATTTGTCCGATGTGTCCAGAAATCCACTAGAGTCTGCTGCGTCAGCTGCATTGTACTCAAAGATGACACTATGTACGATAATTGCAACGCAGCTACTGTGGCACGGCTTGAGTCGCGCGGAGAACGCTTTTCGAGTAACTAAATACAATCAAATTATTGGGTGCTACTGTATTCTTGATGTATCGCAAAGCATTCAGTATCGGCTGCAGTGGACGACGTGCTATGTGATAAGCGCATTGTCGCTGGGGTCAGCATATTTGTACTGCTGAACACACCAAACGAGAATTTTAGGCATATAATGGGTACTATTATCATCTAAGTAGTCAGGTTCGCGTGGTGTTTGCGATCCCGAGGAAACTAAGTGGTCCAAGGTTCGCCATTTTTCCGTTCATCTCTGCCTATTCCCTATTCCCAGCGTCAAATGACAGAGGCCGCCATCTTGTACCCTGGTGCGCTACCAATCCAACCAATTCAATCTATAACTTATCGCCGTCCTCTCGATTCGGTGTGAACAATGAACATGGCGGCTTCGGAGTACTTGAACATTGCAGCAGCGTACGTGTCACTTCGTTTAATTTTGTCTCCCTAATCCCATATGATACATCGATTCTAACCACTTCTGATTTCACTACTTCCGATGCCGATTGTTTACACCGGATCAGAAGGACAGTGATGAGTTATAGACCGGATTGGCTGCATGGATCGGTTGGATTAGTAGCGCACCGCAGGGCACAAGAAGACTGCCGCCGGTATTTGACGTAGGGAATAGACGAGCTTGGGCCATCTGCGAGGAAACAGACGAATGCCTTTGCTGTCAGCTTGTCGGCAACGTTGTGGAATTGTGTAGCAGTGCAGGGGTGCGGTGCATTACAGCCATGGAGGAAAGAATACTAAGGTGAGAGCATAATTTCTTATTGGTATCACTGTTAAAGGACTCAACATGCTGAACAGCGCAACCAAAACAGGGACTGAGAGGACCAGACAGGACAGCGGTTGTCCTGTCTGGTCCTCTCAGTCCCTGTTTTGGTTGCGCTGTTCAGCATGTTGAGTCGTCACCAACTAGCCCAACTTGATACCCTTGTACTGTTATAGGAGTGTACCGCAAAAGCGTGGTGGAAGTGGTTGCCTTCACTACGTCACTTTACGTGACGTAATGCGCATTGGGGACATATTGCTCACGTCGAAGATGGGCTCACTGTCAGTGATTTTCGTTCTTAACACAGTTTATGTTAGTGGCGTTGGGTACATATTGCTCACGATGAAAGTGAGTCCTCGTTCAACGATGTCTGTTTGTAGAAAAGGGTAGGTTAGTGTCATTAGGGACATATTGCTCACGCCGACAATGGGCTCACGGTCAATGATGACGTTCTTGTTCTCTGCCGCTTTGATGTTCGTTCTTAACAAAGCTTAGGTTAGTGGCATTGGGGACATATTGTGAATGTTGTATAGATATCCGGTGAACATTCGTGGTTGTCTGGGAATGCATGGTAGGCTGTGCCGCTCCATCTCAACACCGTAGTCCAGATCTCTTCTGGGTATGCCGTTAGCCTGTGTCAGTCCTTCTGGATGACCTCTCGGTCTATCAGGGAGGGATGGGAATAATAGACGAGACTGATTGAGCGCGTCTTCCAGATTATGTTGATTGCGCATTTTGCAGCGGTTCAGGGGTCAGTTCCTTCCGCCGTATTATGCTGTATCCTAAAGGAGCTGAAACGCATCTAGTGCCGTGTGGAAAGCCTTGCAGGATTCGTTCAGGCATCGCAGCAATTGTACGAAACAGCTGATCGCACTACAGTTGAAGCGCAGGAGGCAGAACTATCTACTAGCGTCACCTACATTACTGAGCCCTACTTTCCAACCTTTCATTTTGACTGCCTTTAAACGATGGCTCAGAAGGCTTGTAATATACAAAGCGACCTCGTGGCGGAACTCGGCCCCACCCTCGCCGGATGAACCGTTTGAACCGAGTCATGCTGATTGACGGGGGCTAGTCTCTGTTGAGCGCCAGCCAGCAGCCGGGCAGGCAATATCGTGCATCTTACAGCTCCTCCCGCTTCATATTTACGAGGAGGTCGATCCTGGCAGGGAAGAATCTTGATCACCACTGCAACATGCACGCAATCTACCCGACTTTTCGGCTGAGTCACGATCACAAAAACGGCCGCGCTAGCGTCATCAAGTCCTCAAACGTCCAGAGTCCAGACGTTGCAACCCTGATCATTTTTGTCGGGACTGCGCAAGGCCAAGGTTCACTTTCCCCAGTACCACAGTCGCCGACGTTTATGATCCCTCACCTCTTAACGTTGGCAATCAACCGCGACACTGAGCAAATGACAAGCTGCTATGAACAGCTTTGCACACGTTAAGGTCAGCTCTGTAAGTTCTGCGATACGAACAAGATACGTTAGCTCGCATATCGGGATTCGAATAATGTGCAAAGTTTACACGGCCCTTATCGATAAGGTAGAAAAACTCTCCCCTAGTAGCACAATGTACTGAAAGTCGGGTGCAAGAGGTGACTTATCTGTTTATCGCTGCCTGTGTCACATACCGCAACCCAAGCGGCACAATGTACTGAAA
>JARGYV010091816.1:0-54599 GCA_029532675.1 Ornithodoros moubata
ACGAGTGACGCCAACCGTACGCTACGTCGAAGGTTAGCAAAAAAAGAAAGAAAGTTGGTTGAAAACAGAAGTCAAGGAGAAGGCAGAAGAAGAAGAAGTTTATATCGTTTTCGTTGAGAAGAAGAAGAGAGAGGCCAGTGGCTGGCGAGTGAGGAAAAGGCAGGTAAAGAAGAAAAGTGTCATTTGAAATTCCTGCACGCTGGTGTAAAGGGATATCGTACATGCGAGATACATGTCTCCTGTAATGACATCAAGATTTTACATTTTAGGTCTTCGTTATATAAGTCCCAGACTCCTTTACACCCAGTGCTCCTACCAAGACCCACTTAGGCCTTTTCCGAACGTAACATACTTCCTGAAATTGTAACTTGATAGCACGTAACTTTAATGTTATATGATACCACGCGTTTTGGCAATCAACTTGGAATCGTTAGCTGTATCGCCACGTCGATGGGTCAAGCAACGGGCATGGGCTGAGGGACACTGAACGACAAATTACAGCTCTGGCGTATCTGTATCACAAAGGCCGAGATCGTTAGCGGGACGCTTGCGATAGACGTTTGGGATGTACGCGTACGATGGGTGTGTGTAGCGCAACGTCGGAAGTCACGGCAGTTATAATCACAATACATTTGTGGTCCGTTTACGTCGATATGACTCGCGTCCATTGAAGCCGTACGATGTGTCCTGCACTCTAAAACAAAAGTCCACCATCAAACACATTGAGGTCTAATTGAAGATTATACACGCCTTAAGAATACAAAGGGCTCTGCTTCTACAGATGGTGTCGAGCGTAGGGTCCTCAGGATGTGTTCTTGGTCGTCTTGAAGCTAAATTTCTCAACAATTTTTCAAGGAAACTCTTTCCACACACGACACGCTATAGAGGGTGACGAAGGTTGGCTACATACACATAGACTGGAAACTGTGGTATGTATTATTCATATATACCTCTTCCCTTATTTATATATAATACGAAGGTGCTGGGGGGGCTAACATCATGCCTTTAGCAAGGCTAACATATGATGTAAGCTGTACCGCAAGCCTTGTGCGTACAGCTTTTATCATAAAACACGAACATAATAATAGCAGTACAGACAGATACACTGTACTGAAAATTTTCGTCGGACTGAAATTGGCACACACCTACGCACGCAAGATTCCTACGTCCCAATGCTCATGCTCAAAGTCACAGGCCCAGATACTTTCACATCCGAGACTTTTCGTTCATTCCTTGGAGACGGGATAAACATCCGTCCCTTTCAGCAAAATTCGATCATTTAAGTTCTCCTATTAAGCTCTCGGGCTACAATCCTCGAAAAAGTTCCACCGGTAGCGCGGTTTAACCAGGGCGCCGAGAGGGTGTTTTCTTTGAGGGTGTCAGACGCAGCATCTCAAACATTTGCAAAGCTGTTTTCGGAAACATACGGGGGGATGGTTCTGTTAACATCAGGTCGAAAGTAAAAAGTCGATCCAACAAGAAGGCTCCAAGATTTTCTTCACTGGGCACACTCTGCGACCTCTTTTTCGAAAGGAAGGATCATGAGAAGAGTACATGAAAGACAAGACTGACAGAAAAAAAAAAAGACAAAAAAATAGTTTCCGCTTACGAGAAGTGCATCCAATAAATGTTTACGGCAAGCTTTGGATCAATGCGCGTTCTCTGAGTCGGATAGGCCTTTCCCGCATCGATGCAGAGGAATAGTGTTCCTGCCGTTTTAAACAAGCGCTATAGGTTCGTATGCTGGAGTCAAACAGGTCACTCAAAACAATGCTTGATTTATCTGCCAAGAGTCACTAAATTGATAATTTTGTTTCCAAGCTGCGCACACTATCGCAGGTTGATACTTTAGCGCAGCAATGTCTTTCGAAATTTCTATTTACTGTAGAAGAAACCGATATGTTGCCATAGGAAATGAGAAAAGTATTTTTTAATGTTTTGTCGACCTCGTGATGGCTAAGGCAGTGTAGACAAAGAAAGGAATACTTCCCTCTTCTGGGAATAAAGCTTCCATACGCCCTGGGATTGAGTGAAGAATGTGCTCGGTATCACTTAAACCTCGGTAATGAGATTAAATTTCAAGACGATTCAATTTTCATTATCGCGACCCTGACCGTCAACAGATCGACAGTGTGCACTGAACGCCCCAGTTACTTTTATAAAGAACATCAGGGCTGAGACTGTACTGTAACTTGTTGTTTGTACCATGTCTCGAATTCCGTTTTCGAATTTCAAATGTTTTTGTACAACAAAGCTAAATGTACAGAGAGGCACTGGAGGATCTGGCGTTTACTCTAACGCTTTTTTTAACTTATTATTTTCATTCCATTTCCATTCAAAGCAACTGTGATTTACTAAGTTTATTTCTGTTTATGTAGGCGTGCTTGTGTGCGAGGGAGAAAGGGATATATATATATATATATAACAAGCAGACTATTTGGAAGTTGATTTTGTTACTTCATCTCTTTGCTTTGTACGTGGCAGTGTTGTATGTGTAGTCTGGGGAACTCGAACTTTAATGGGGAGACCACGACGAGATCATGTACAGTGAAATATTTTCTCGCAAATAGATGATGCTTCTTCGCAGATATGGAGGGACGCGTTACTCTTATACATGAGTGCAGCTCACTATCTGACATGTAGACAGCTTTTCTTGATATATAGATATATATAAAAAAGAAAGAATTAGACGAAAAGTGAATCCTTTCGTGTCAGATACAGTCGAATGTGGAACGGGTATGTCACAAATGGAATTTTATATTTGCCGGGAAAGTTATCCTTGATGTGTATCATTGCTCACATAGGAGTAAGATATACCGGGGAAACGGTCGACGTCGTCGGGACTATGAAAAATATATCTGTATCAAACGGGAGGACATTTCAATGAACCCTGTATGTAATTTGCAACAGTAATAAGTAGCGCATCCTGCAATGACGATGATTTTAGTTGACGACATCAAAAATGAATGGAAGAAGAAAAAAAAAGGCAGATTTTGAATGCACCTATGAGGATTCTACTTGTCTATATAGGACACTTGTTCTATAAGTTCTTTGCCTTGTTCTCGTAGCTTCGTTTCGTTCCCTTTGTCTTTATCCGCTCCAGGTATGTGACTAGTGCCCTCATGGCTCGCTGTCTTTCGCCTGGATGCATTGGATCAATTATGTTTCAACGCTAAAAGGCCTATTGCCCAGTGTTGCCAACTTGAAAGGTAGGTGGTGGTGTTGTAAACCACAAACTGAGAAGTTGGAAGTTGCTGCTTTCTCTGTTTTGTAGAGAAAGCGGATACTGTATGGAACATTTAGGCACATCATCAAAGCACATTGCCAAAATAGGACTTGAGGCTCTGAATAAGAGCGTGCGCAAGGAATTATTATTTTGCGGAGGTGGAAGTCTCTGCTCTGTTCTCTGTCTGCTCACATTCACGCTGCAGTTTCGGCACATGACTGGATGCTGTGCGCCCAGCTTATACTCGGACTGCTCGCACATTGTGGTAAAGGGGCAGGGTACCACACTCGGAGTGGTGACTCTTCCCACACCACCACCATCATCATTGTTGTTGTTGCCGTTCTACAGTATTGGTACCAGACGGGACCCCTCGTGATATTCGCGTTGCTTTTCAGGTTCATAGGGTCCCTAGTCCGCCATCTACGTACGTCACAAAAAATGTCCCGCAAGGCCTTGGATCGAACTTGTTTTTTCCACATGACCTTAGCCACTGTCTACGAAATAACATCTTTCCATTGTAGGCTTATGTAGGTTATACGCGCGAGAAACGTGGATCATAACAGAGTGCCCCAACAAAATTCACTACGTTTTACTATGTTTCATAGAAGGAAGTATTTGAGTTATGATTCCCAGATTTCTTTTTTTCAGAAGTACGTACGCGGAAGTATATTTTGCAGGATGGTGGACCCCGTAATTATGTTAAGTATCTGTAGTACGGGTTCATATAACATCTCTGTCGACAGCACAAGCTTTAACTGTGCAACCCTTGTGCGCCCTCATCTTTCAACGTATGGATCATTTAATTCCACATACTAGGCCATTTCGTAGGCAGTCGGCCGTATCTGAAATGAAGCGAAAAAAGAAAAGGAAAATATAACACATAAAGATGAAACAAAAGAAAACATGAGACAAGACCTCAAAGAGAAAAGAAAAAAAGGGGGAAGAAAGAAAAGAAGAGTGGCGTAAAGGGGGCACAGACAGACCCAGGCGGAACCGTGGAGTCACAGATGTAGTTGAGTTCAAGATTGCCGGATAGATCTTTGTTTGTTAGTTTGTTTACAGCACACAACATTTTAAATTGTTTGCATATAGCGAACACAACAAATATCAAAAGGTTCGTCTTCGTGCAGTGTAAAAAGATGTTTCTGTTTAGGTTCACAGCTAATATGAGAGTAATATATAGCATAATAAAAAAGTCTGTTTGTGTATGTGTGTGAGAGAGAGAGAGAGAGATGGTGGAAAAAAAGGTCCTCTCTCTTTTGTCCTCTGGTTGTTTGGGAGTGGCAAAGGAGAGGACTTACTCCACAAGGCTATTTCGTTTCGCTCCGGTCGATATTTAGAATAATGCTGGTTGGTTGCTTAAAGTCTGGTTGTGTACAGTGAGACCTCTATCTGTTCCTCGAGAATATAGACTCCTGGTGAATGCATTAGAAACGAGTTTTTAGCCCGTTTTTCAGCTTTTCAATCCTCCGTAAATTATTCTCTGTGGCAGTGTCGCTGCCGTATATCCACTGAAGAAACGACTCACTTCATCGCCGTCCTTTGATGTTGCAGTTACGCGGCACCGTGGTTTCCCAGGAAAATAATTAAATCGAAAAGAAATGCCAGCACACTGGGCCTCATGATGCCTTTCATCCTCCCGTACGGTGGACCGGCACATCGTACGTTATAGCTCTCATCAACCAACTGAGCCACGAAAGCATAGTCGAGAGAAGTGCAGTATTGTAGGCTGCCCTACTCCAAAATGTTGGCTTTATACTCGATGAACTAAACTGAAAACCGAATAGAGGTGATGGGGCGCAATATGTCCTCGCTGTTAATGGCCAGAAACCGCGTGATCAGAATGTGCCAGGCAGTAACTTTTTCATCAACCCCACTCCCCTTTGTTCTCCACTAGACGACGTAGAGGTGACGAGGTTATGACCTCCAGCCTAGGTCATTTTTCAGACAAGGTTTATGTGTAACCCCTAAACTAGAGCTGCCTTTTAACCTGTGTTATAGTTAGAGCGCTGAAAGGATCGTAAAGAGGTGAGTCATAAAGACGCTGTTGACGCTTTTAGCGCCTTCTCTGGGGCGTCTCAATTCTCGGGGTCTTATTGTGGAGGACAAGGCCGGCGTGCCTCGAAATTACGACCGCAACTTTAGGAGGTTTACCGACTAACGTAGGAAGAGGAATCAGGGACTCACGAGAGTCATCTATTAACAGAATAAAGGGAGCCTTTTTCTAGCCACATCGCACGCTGCCGGCATGTGCCGGATTCGGCGCTGTATGTTCTTCCCACTCCGAAAGGTTGAGCACCCGGTGGAAACGCAAGATCACGACACATTCTTTGCTCTATAGAGTATGCTGAGATTACTGCTACTGAGATACTGCTAGAGGCAGACCGGTAAGCAAAAATATAAAATAAATAGAATCACATTCGACTGATTGTTGTCTCTAACCGGGACCCAAAAACTGTAGTGCCCTGGGGACCACAAACAGTGCAACTGAAACGGGGACCGCACATCAAAGTAACGACTGCAATACAATCGCTTTCATGAAGCGTTTCTGAAGAGACCGAAGTACAGAGGACCCGCAAGGACACTTCAAATGTCACGTTCCGGTAACCGAGAACGAAATGTCAAAGCCGTATCCGAAGGCTGTTTGCAGGGAACGCAAAGAAATGTTCAGTAATGGACCGAGTTACCCGCCTGTCTCCAACATCTACAGCGAGGATATAACGGGGTTGTTGTAGCGTGCTTTGTGTCTGACTGGGAATGCGGGCTCTCTCCCCACCGTCCTTATTAATCTTCTCGCATGGAGGGGTGCCCAAGAGAACACGTCGTTATCTCTCTTACCGCACGCAAACTAAGTATTGACGCAGAATGGATAACAAAAGCCAAACATAAAAGTGGGAATTTCCTCCATTTTGTGCTGGGATTTTTCAGCTTCTGGGTATACTCTAAACGTCACGTACATGTAACATCTACGCAGTTGTCCACCTACCACTCTTCATCGATCAGCTCAGTGATTGGTTCCGGTGGTGCCATGAGGTGGAAGTCCTATTTTAGAGCTCGGTTTGACAGTTTAAGAGAAAATTATTTTGGTCCGTTATATATCGTCATGATTTTATTGAAGTTTGATCAGAATCGTAATTTCCTTGAGTTACTAAATCGACGAAGCGGGACTATTTGAACAAATTTAAATGTAAAAATAGTTTTGAATTCCAAGTTTTACAGCCCTGAAAGGGATACTTCAGGTAAAGAACTTCAAGGCTGTAGCGACTTTCTCTATCAACACATGAACATCATGTCGAAATAGTATGTATGACGCGACAAGTAACCCCTTCACAACTTTGCCGCTTTAATAAGTGCCGGTGAACTGAAATTCGTATTTTACCAAGTACACCGTAAGCTCAGTGAGTACCCCGTAAGAAATCGAATATTGCTGTAGCATGTACGCACGTGTAGCTCCGTTCTTACGTTACATACTCGCCTTGTGTTCATAAACCAGCGCACAATTACCCTCGCCATGCAGCAGCATAATCTGAAAAGGGGCAGAAGGCTTAGCTTATGGAAGGAAACAAACAGCCCTGTATTTACATTGAGCAAACATATCCTGGGTACGTGCATGACGGACTGTGTTAGCCACAGTGCATCGCGAAAACTATGTGTTGGTGCAGTGAGGTAGCAAAATCCATCTGCTTTTAGAAGTCACGCAAAAGAAGGGATTTCGCAAGGACTCTTACGTCCGTGACTTGAGGACTTGGACACGGAACGTTCCTTTTGCCATTTTTCAGCTTTTCACATTTTTCACTTGCACCGTTTTCGGCATATGAGAGGACGTCGGAATTTTAAAGGCAAATCGTGGCGTATTTGTTGTTTGTTTCGGGTAGTCTTACCTTTTCTTTTTCTTCCATAGAAAATACTACGAGGAAATGCATGCTTTGCATTCAAAAGCTGAAGCGCTTTCGTAATATGCACCGTCTATTTCTCAGACTGCGAGAGTTGCTACCATTAAGTGAGAAAGGACGTATCATTGCACCACAGTTGTGCTTACAGGAAAGGGCGTTTCTGCTTTTGCTTCTTTGTGTTCCATTCCTGTGTTGCTGCACTCATGTTAATGCTCCGCGTTGCGTTACAGTAGCGTGGGATTTCTCAAAATGAACTAGTTAAATTAATTACGTGAATGAACAAATCGAAAAAACAAATAAATGGTGATTTAATTCTCAACTACGCGCGTGCGCGACATGGATTGTTGGAACAAATATATATTGCATATACCTTTGTCCCAGACTGCTGATATACATGTAATGCTAGATATATGAAAAATCAGCGGATTCTTCCGGAAAGAGCAGTGCAACTGTCGAAACGTTGACCGTTTCTCCCAACTTGCGTCTGCCTAAATGTAAACCTTCATTACCTTACAGAGTAATAATAAATTTTCTCCTGTGTCGGCCGTGAGATTTATTTATTCTTCCACTATTGCAGGGGATTCTGTAAAGCTGTTTTCGCTGCGTTATGACACATATTGCGGCAGAGTCTACTTTACAACTGAACCGAGGGGAGCTCTACAGACCGCGTATTAATAATGACTTACGCCGCCTCATTCATTATCATCACCGGCGCATGGTGGTATATCGCTGCACACTACGTTACAATATCGAATCACGACTCCCTAGATTGAATATGCTGCTGCGTGGGTGGTCCCGTTATGAGCGCCACAGGGCTACAAAGCCATCTTTTTCGATGAGCTCTAGTCCGCATATGTCTCTATTGGACGTCGTTAGTGTCAGCATTAGTACGAGTCGAAATTGTGATTTTTCTTATTTTCAGCTCGTCAGAGAAGATAAACTCTCGAACCCGGTCACGTCACCTAACATTTTTTGACGAAGAAAAGGAGTGAGAAATTAAGCACAAAAAGAGATGAGGTAAAAGTAGAGAAAACAGTGACGCTCAAATGGAGGTCTTTATACTATACTCGTTTCACATGATTGAAGCACAGCCCGCACACTCTCTCAGAAAGGGGCGCGAAATCGCTTCAAATTTATCAGTGTTGCTGGAAAACAACTTAACTATAGCGATTCCTGCTTCTATTTTTTTCCCCTGCCTTTGAGGATTACAGGAGGAGGGCCTTCTGAGACGTAATCTTTCCATAACGAAAACCTTTAGGGAAGGTTTGAGGTGTTACGAATTCACAACACTAAGAAGAACTCCTATTTTTAATGAGTGAAGAAGGATTTGCCCGCTCTTCTTTTTGCTTACTTTGTTTCGTTGTTAGGTTCATTGCGTGTTTCTGAGCTGCAGTAAGGCAAAAAAAAGTAGTGTTTGACATCCCATCCGTGGTTATCTCTTGAAATTATTTGCGTCCATTGCGAAGATAATGACGGGATTGCATAAATCATTACGTAAGAAAAATAATATGCATATGAAAGGCACAAAATGTTTCCTTGTAATTCCCAATGCTCTCAAAATTGCGTCTCCATGATTTAAATATATGACACAGTATGGCATAGTTAAAACTGTCCTCGGATGACTGCCGGTAATAACACCAGATAACTACAGAAATATACAAAGAGTCAACATTAAATTAACCGACATCAAGGTTACGCAAAAGCAACTTACCTCGGCAGCCCAGTCCGAGTTATATGAGTCCTTTTGTGATACCAATGTACTCAAACAGTTGTGATACAGTGGCCTGTGTTTTGTAACTTTATTCAGAATAGAACTAATCATAGCATAATACTTACCTGTTGCATGACTGCTCGGCTAATAATAACACTAAGAACATCAATTCTTTACACCGGGTCTCCCAAGTATATCCTACATTCATGAAACATATGTTGCTTCATACCCGTCACCGATTGACTGCTTTGTTTCTTTCCGTTGGCGGCCACAATTTTCGCCGTCAGTGATGTCGACGTCAACAAAGCTCAATCTTGGACGTCTTTCTGAAATTTCGTTTGAAACCCATCCGCTGCCAGGCGATCTGGGCTGGGTGAGGGAGGCGTCCAGAAAGCTGAGTAACGAGTAAAATTCAATCACTTCCACTCGGCCGGGCGTCGCTTAACTTCCACCGATATCTTTCTCCTGACTATTTTGGGCTTTCATACTCCTCCAGGAAGCTCAAACTTCATTTTAGCTGAAGTTGAAAAAATGTAAAATAAAAGTAACAGCAACTTCGCCGGACGAGGCTTTCTTTGTGTTTAATATTTTTTGGAAAAATCATCTTTTTCTTGTATTACAGTATCTGTCTCACTCTGATCAGTCCTTCAGTCATCGTTAACCGAAGACGTGAAACTTGTAAAGTGGTGCGGCGTTTTTATTTCTCATTTAGAACGTCCGTGATTCAATTACGCAACCCACTTCATTTTTTTTATTCTTCGAACGACTGTCGCGCATTCCGACATACTGAACTTGGAGTCATTTTCGGGAGGTTCCTCGTGATGGAGGTGTGATGTACGTTCCTTCTTCACCGCCACGATATCAGGTCCTTCTATTTTATATCATTGGAACACTGCATTTCAAAAACCGGAAGCAAAATAGACATATTTTCCAGTATCTACCCTGTGCCTCCTGATGTAGAAATGCTCATGGTCAATGAATGAGCTCTGATGAGAAAGAAACAGAAAACCTCCGGCATTTTCGACGTATACCACAATTTTTTTTTCTTTTTTACAAATATCGTGACACACACACACAAGTTCTTCTATTCCTATTCACGTCTGAATTCCCAACACTCTCCCCAGAGTCACTCATAATTTCCTTTCTCATTCTAATTTATAGCCTCACCATTCAGTTTGCGCTTTTACATCACAGCCTCCGCATCCACCGAACATCTTCGGAGTACCATTCGCTGTTGAGTAATATGGCAGGATTTATGTATCCCCATCACCCGCAGTGCATGAAAACGTATTGATCAAGACGAGCTACTCCCGAATGCCCTCTCTAGGAACATGATATATTGATTGCGTGTTGTAACCACTATCTCGCGGAGGGCCGCATATCCGTCATTCCTGATTTGCGCTGGTGGCGATGACACCACGCGGGCGAAACACCGTGGCAAGTCGCGGCTATGCTAGCGGCCAGTATTGAGTTGCGGTGACGATGCAGCGGAACGGATACCTGTTGGAAGCATCGCGGCATGATGCACGCGAATGAAGTATGCTTTATTCGCATATCGTTTCGAAACTATTCGAGGCTGCTCTGATTGAAAGCTTCGCAACAGTGTGCTGCCAGCACGATGTAAGCGATGAAGTGTGCTCGAGGGATTGCTAGACAGTTATCAAACATCAGTTGTCGTTAACCTGGTCGAGGAGCAGAAGGAAGAACACATGTGACACGAATAAATTGGCCGGATCATTTCACTGTGCCCACCAGTCGCTTTTAAAATACCGGTGCTTTACAAGACGGCTATCATTTTTGCTTTATTGCCTCACACAGTTAGGTTCTTGATTGCAAGCTGTAGTTGGCGTAACGTGCGCGACCCCCCGCCATACCCAGCAGCTAAAATGTTATGCATGCCGTGTATGTTAAACTACGGCGCGCAATTTCATCACTCCCACGGGGCGGTCGAGAGTAAAAAGTGAACACATCGCAAGTTTATTTCTTTCCTCGTGTTTCCATTTTATGTCGATTAGTTCGAAAGGGTACGTTTCTTAATTTATCCTATTCCCTTACTGTTTGGACAAGAATGTCCAACATGTCGACAGGCAAAGTAGCTCCAGTCCAAGCTCTACACTGGCACGATTCCTTAATTCCGCAACCAAAATATCACCGTCATCCAGTTCTTATGAGTAACATAGGGGACATACGACTTATGAACGGGATGCTTCATTGTCACAACTAACGTATTTTTGTGACCGAGAAATTTTGATTCATAGCATTCCCATTCTTGTTGAAATCTATTTAGAGAGCTTGACTCGCGCACTTTCGAAGAAAACGTGTAAGTAACCTGAAACACATTCTACTGAAACTGCTCTAGGCAGCGCTCCCACTGAAATCCTACTGGATTATTTTGAAACAGAATCCCTCAGGATGAGTATCAATATTTAACGGTGAATTTTTGTGCACACTCTTTTTTTTTATCTTTTTCTCACGATGATCTCTATTTTAGAGAAACATTGGAAGCTGTCGTAGCGTAAAGGAACCTCCGTTATATATTATTAAGATCTCCTATGTTCTCCCTCGTCAAAATGTCATCTAGGGAGCGTAATATGTGTGTGCTAGCTCATATGTTCTCCTGTCTAAAGGTACTTTTTGATTGAATCATTGTCATAATTTATGCCGGAGTATCGCTATTATAATTACCGTTTGTTGCCTACAATAGCACTTCACCGCATAACACACAAGAACCAACAACAACAACGAAGAGTGATGCCATTCGGCTGTGTCGATGCCTCTCTGACACTTCTGCATTCATGCCAATTGTCTGGGAAATGAATACACACTGTAGATACCAATACATAGCATGAGAGAACGGCGCTCTTCAGTGCCTTCATTCATTCGGGGGGATGTTAATTTTTGAAATTTCTTGTTGCACTATCGCACCTTTTACAACCTCTTTCTATCTCGCTCTCTCTTTTTGATACATATCTTTCTTAGCTCATGACCAGAATGAAGCAATGTCGCAAAATCACCACTCACCGCTCACAACGGCAGTTCCTCGCGGTCCATTCTCTCGTCGTAATCCTCGTCAATTTTCACTCTGCAAGAAAACACTCTGCCGTAGGAACCTCGACCGCTCACTGAAAACTGTGTTCGCAACGGTATTAGCGAAGAGGAAGCACACCCTCCACTTGTACACACGTCTGCTAAAATATTCGACTTCTGAACGCGCGGCCCGAGCAGGACACGTAAGATTTTCAGCGCAACAAGTTGAAAGCAAAAGAAAGTAAAGGGACCTATGCTCTGTGTCGTGGCCAGTCCGAATGGCGAATGCGAAGGAGCACGTGTGAAACAAGCAGCCGTTAGCTACAACATCGATTGCGGAGCTTCTCACTGTTGCCACGAGGAGGGCGCCGCTGTCGTTAGGTTGAAGACAGAGTCGTTGGTAGCGCCGCTTGGCGGGGAGAAATGTCTGGGACGCTCGCTTTGGTGGTGGCTGCAGTACCCGTGAGATCAATTTTCGCCCCTTTGATAGAAAAGGCCGTGAGGTGGAAAATGCGTGGATTTCGATTGGAGTTTTTCCTTCGAGTTCCAAAGGCGTGAAGGTTATGGGTTATGGCGCTGTCATGACAAATTGTGTTTCTGAAGTGTCGAGTGGCAATCACTTGTACCCGAGTTCTCATAAAGCACGCAAGGAACGCAACAACAGGAGTAACGTTACGTTTTTATTTGCAACATCGGCTGCGGCTTTTTCTTTACTACTTGCCCAGGTTCGGTGGTGGATTCGAAGCCGCTTGTCTGCTTATTTATTAAAGGTCTGGTACAATCGTCTTGCTATTATTCAACGTCAGGGTTCAACGCAAAGCAGTGGAACTGGCCTTTTGCCCCCCTTTCCAACGTGTGAATGGCACTCTGTGGATCTCTAAGCTAGCATTGTTCGCATATGAGCTTCATCTCCATTACGACATTGTCTAAAAAAGAAAGAAAAAGTAAGAATAGTATCCACGTCGTTATGCTCGTGTTTTAGAACATACGTTGCACCTAATTTATCAACCTGAAAGAGGTATTAACGCGAAAGAAGAAAAAAGGAAACCAATTATTGAAAGGCTTTGGCAGGCTGAACAGTACGCACGAGAATGCAAACAGACTTTACAGTTATTTTGTACAGCTTCCTAAGGCACGAGGAGTGAACAAACAAAGGACAAATTACGGCATATCCGAATCAATTACGGAGTGAACATAGTGGCATCAAGATGAACAAGTTCTCTCTCTTTTATTATGTTCCAATTGCACACGCGCGAATCTAACGTTTCAGTTCTCTCGCGCAATTCAAACAAACTTTATCTTATTATCACTTCTTTTTTTTTTTTACCTAAAGGGTGCGAAAGAGCAAAACGTTCAGCGTGCGAAGCTCCTGATTCGTTGTGATGAGCCTGATTTGTTTATTTTCTTTTTGTTGCTCCCCGAAGCACACTGTTTATCGTTAACGAGCCCTGCACCTGTCGCCTACCGAGAATTTGTTTTTGGCAGACACGGTTTGTTTTGGTTGCTGTTTCAAGTATCACGCAGCAAATGTTTATGTTCTGGCTTCATACATTAGTGATTTGATGGAAAGCTGGTTCAAGCTTCGTTCAGACAAAATAAGAAAATAAAAGGCACAAGAAGTGCCGTAAAACTGTTTTTTGAAAAGAGGCGAATTTTAATGGATTCAAGTGCTCCGGCATTGTTCAGCGCGCTTTAATAGGCGGTCTTTGCAGAGGCAGGTCGAGGCTGAATGTAGGCTTGACAAGTTTCGTGTTGCGGCGTTTGTTGAAACCGTGGTTTGAAAAAGGGCATCGGGTTGCACTGTTACGGCTGTTTTTTTTAGATATTTTGGATGGAGATAGAATTCAGGCAATATCAGTATTTCACGCGCAGCCGTGCATACGCTCGACGGAGTCATGAGATGTGAGCTAAGGCGCAGCTTCAAATTTACGCATGAGCGTTTGAGTTGTTAAGTAAATGTGCTAGAAAAACAAAGAAGAAGGAACTACGAAACTAGGCTGCTACTCATAGGAATTCTTCGAGTGCTCGTGAAATATTAGTCATACTGGCTGTCGTAGCAACGCTGCAATTGGCGGTAAGTGGCACAAGAAAACCACGGCCGCATTATCCTGTAAAGCGTGCTTTGCCTGCATAGTAGCGCTGCGCTGCAGAGAAGCAGCAAACGGGTTTCTTTTTTAATTTCAAGTAATATGAGTACTATGCTGGCATAATTAGAAAACCTATGGGAGACAATTATACCAACAATTAGAGCTATTTGAAGCGTACAAATCGAGCCCAGATGAAAATTTATTTATTTTATTTTTATAAATAATCATCACTGGGTCCATAGGGCGCTTAGCTGCGAGGATTTGCACCAACCACACGGCGGCCGAAGAAAGCACTAGCGAATGCACCCGGTGTAAGCTTGAGTGTCGTTACAATAACGTGGTACTGAAGCTTTTATGTGAACACCAACGTTATATACACTCTCCATCATTCCCCTTGACAAATACAAAAACAGGACCATGCTAACCACTACCTAACGATCATCATGCAGGTTATCCTCCTTGCCGCCTATTATACTATCTAATACTACACCGAAACTGGTGGATCAACATTTGTTTCCGAATCGGATGTATGAGTAGCAGCACTTGTCGGTTAATGAGTTCATCTTCATAATACATTATTCATCATCACGATGATGATTATCGTACTTCGTTGTCAACATTGAATACTATCCGACATATACCTGAAGATAAAAATAAACTTTTTCGCTTATTGCTATTATTTCTTTCTTCATGACTGTTTCTTACTGTGCCCTTCCCTAAACTAAGGATTATAGCGCGTTTTGAATTTTTCGCTGCGCAGTTCATGAAAATACGCCCTCATTGAGTCTTTCACAAAGCCTCTATGCAAATAGAAACGCTTGTCGTCTTCCCTTACGTTGAGAATGCACACTTCTTCTTTCATCCAGCAAAGTTTTTCTGAGCCAGCCGTTCCAGTCCCGTGATTTCCATTTCGTGCGAAGAAGGTTCTCTCCTTTGCCTTGTTCGCTTCGCTGCCTCGAAGAAGAAAAACCCTTTCACTTCATCAGATTACGGCCAATCCCACGTGTGCACCCTGACACATGCGTCCTCCGAGAAGGATTCAAGAAGTTCGCAGAAAACTTGACTTCACTGCGTCTCCACCTTGGCCAACCAGGACGAAATCCGAGTTTTGCGCTGTACGTATAGCAGGCGAAAAGTTGTAATAAAATGATTGGTAGACTAGATGGTACATGCTAACTACGTAAACTCGAGCAAAGTAAAAAGAAACAAAAACAAGTCCTGCCTTATCCTGTTGTATAGTAAAATAATAGATATAAGTTACAACAACATTGCCTTTAACTCCGCCCTCCCCATCCTCATAAGGGACGTATCTTGAAGTTCTAGACACTGATGAGATGAACATCCAGAAAAAAATAAAAATAAAATAAAAAAATATACAGCTCGGGCGCGCGGACTTTTGCTGAAATCAGTATTCGTAAAAATGTATTCTTTTTCTTTTTAAAAGATCTGTTGACATTCTCGAGGTCGACCCTTCAAGCTGTACTCAGTATTCTTTTCGGCTGTTCCATAAACTACCCACAGAACGTCTAATTACTCCAGCCGAGTCTTCGATACTTATTGCGTAGATCAAAGGTTGCTGAGAGAAAAACATCCCTTGAGAGACGCCGATCCGGTCCTTTCCGAAAGCATTTGATTGCATCATTCCTTGTGTGCCGATATGTATTTCGTTCGTACCCTTTTTATGTTTGTTTCTTTGTGTGGTTTTTCATTGATTTCTGCGGGAGATTAAAAGCGAGAGGAATGATAAAATATATCCGTCGTGATAAGGAAAGAATAGCCCGCTTAGTATTCATGACCACGAGCGCGATAGACTCTCGTTTAGAGGAAATAATGTTGCTACACAGTCAAATAACCGTTAAACGCCTTGTGGTGAAACTGTCACATTTCCTTCCAAGAAGGCCTCGGACAGGATGGGCTGCCTAGCTCTGGAAGAAAAGATAAGAGCAAGACGGGGTTGACGTGAATCCACCAAGATAAGACAGGAACACTCAAAATGCTCTGCAGTTGCCTTGTTTAGCAATAATGGTGCTCGACAAAGAAAAAAAGAAGATAAATAGAGAGATAGGAGAGAATGAGAGCGAGTAAGAAAGAGATACAAAGAGGGACTTGGGGTAATTGTAATAATTAGGAAAGTGTTTAGTTCCTGCTCAGGGTGCCTTTTATAATCTTTTTTTTTTTTTTTTTACTTTGCCACAACACTGTGCCGACATCAGAATATGCCGACATCTTTTGTCAAGACATTCTCGTCGACAGGTTTTTGGACTACCAGTTTACAACGTTCAGCATCATCGTCGTCTGGACTTCGTCTGCCTTAACGAAGGTGTAGTTATGAGCGAAATTTCTCGTAGACAGCAGAAATCACACAAAGGTACTGAAAGCACTTGACTATAGTTGTCGTATCGTGGTTGGCGGTTGCCCTAGCGGCGGAATCACCGGCCACTTAGCTGCACTGATGTCGTCTAGTCTAACAACGTCTAGAACTCATGCCATCGGTTGTTATTAGGCGGTTCGTGACATCACGCAATACAAATGATTCATTACTTAGTTTCATCCTTGTATTAGTCTCTAGGACAAGCTATGCAAGATTGCTGTTTTGTATTCGCACATTCATTTGGTTGAATCAGTATTTGTTACTGCACCAAGCAAAAACTTTTGGTGAGCCAGTGAAAGCTCCCAGGAACAAGAAGCATGCTACAGAACACAGGCACAACAAGATAAAAAAAAAAAAAGAAGTCTGCTCGGAAATAATCCTCGTAATGAATGGCGTGCTGAGCCCGACAGGTTCGCAGTCGTCCACGGTTGCCGGATTGCAACTTTGGGGTACTCTCAATCACTTTGTGTCGTGACGCCTTGCTTTCGGTCGCTACACGTGAAGGCCATGAATCGCTCGTTGCTGGTGTCGACGACTTCCCAAATAGAGCATGATCCATCACGCCATGGACCAATAAGAGCTTCTGATGCGTAGCTAATGACTCTCTCATCCACCCATGGAGAGGGGAAACCTTCACTCTTTCTCTGACCTGTCACTCCCCTCCTTGGAGGCACTTGAGAGACACGCACTCTTTACGTCACAGGGATGACAGATACTGCCTCTTTCGGAAAGTCTTCCGCCTCACCTGTTTCCTCCACGGCGCCGGAAGTGGATTTTATTGGTCGATGCTGGTTGTAAAAATGTCGGATACGTAAGACATGCAATCGTTTTTGAAGCTTAGTTTTATTCCACCTATATATTCGCGAACACACACGAGCGTTTGAACAATAAAGGTACGTCGAGCGTATTATACATGCACCATAAAGGACACACGCGACTTTTGGAAGAACGCGTAGAGTACTTCCAGAATTATGTACAGAAGCCCTTTGGGACATACGAGGAACTGAGAAGAAAGGGAATGACGCAAGCGGCCTATACAGTCAATGAGAGGTAGACATCGGGTTCTTCGTGTGTTTCTACTCTACTAAAATATTTACTTTCTTATGTGCAAGCTCCTGC
Source organism: Ornithodoros moubata (assembly GCA_029532675.1). Classification (NCBI taxonomy): domain Eukaryota; kingdom Metazoa; phylum Arthropoda; class Arachnida; order Ixodida; family Argasidae; genus Ornithodoros; species Ornithodoros moubata. Next base: position 17,435 of record JARGYV010091816.1, read on the forward strand.
TAAATAGAGCTGAAGAAGCTATGCTTTTGTGTCGTCTGCAAAAATGAGGAAATAAGAGAAAGAAAATAGGAAACAGGCACTCTTCACTTCGTAGCTCGAGCGATGGTGTACTAATAGCGCGGCCTATTTAATAGACATTTATTAACAGTCTAATGCGTATTTTATTTATAGCTTAATATTTATTACTAGACATTTACCAATATAATAATAATGTAACAGATATGTCTATTTCGTAGGCCCTGTAGAGCAGAGGCGTGGGGCATGATGTTTCCACCAGGTGGCACTCTTGGCTGCATTACCAAGCCCATTGTGATCTAATAAGCGCTTCTAGCATAGAAACAGCAGCAAAGCTGGCGGCGGAAAGTGAAAACGCCCTGGAGCTTATCAAGAGAGACTTTCCATGAGGACCAGTCGATAAGATAAAGTACATTTAGCTTTTTACATTTAGCTACGTTTACCTATTTCTGTTTTCGTAATGTTAACGCCAAGTGGTCGAACGATACCGCCCTTTTGTAGCAGAAAACTATAAACTATTCCGTTCTTTGCACTTCCGACTACCGAATACGTTATAGTCGTTCATATTAGTATGTTTTCTTATGGTTTGTGGCTGAGGATTTCCCGATGATCCCCGCTGACTTTCAATGTGAACAGAAACCACCCACCCTTGCTTTAGTCTAGCTTTAGTTCTAAATAAAAAATGACGGGGGATGATGGCGAATAGGGGCATTCGAAGATTGTTGATATACGTTCCTTCTTTGGTGGCACCAAGAGCATGCCGGAGTTTAAGATGAGACGATGGCATCACTTAGATCTAGTAACATTCACTACACCGCACCTACAAAATAAAAGGAATCTCTCAAAAAAGGCGCCATAACGGTTTGAGTCTCTCTCCTCGTGAGGGTCACTTGAATCTTCTTCTTCAGGAGGTCTTCTCGAAGAGTTTTTACTTCGCGCTCTGCGTGGCTCCGTAGCTGAAAGCGAAAGGGACGAAAGGAAAAGCGTTAAAGCTTCTAATGCTTCGCTTGGCGCAAAGAAACAACGTGTTGAGAGTGATGTGGGGTGTAGAGGAGACTCTGATGAATGTGCGTGAACTCTGCACCGCTATAAATATGTATTAGATGAATGGTGTGATGATAAAATGTAGATAAATGATGCCATTAGAGTACAGGTCAGGTGTCGCTCAAAAAGTAAAAAAAAAAAAAAAAGAAATCGTGAGTTCAGGGGCAAAAAAAGAGAGTTTTGTAATTTTCGTAACACTTTGTAAGTATATATATTCATTGTAACATTACTATAGTAAGTACGTAATATATAGGTGTGCCAAATGTGTACTTGTTGTAACTGCCGGTCCGCGCTTTGTTTATTTCACGTTGTGACAGCTAATTTTCTGTATATACAGTATAACAGTTACAGGCCTACGCCTATCTGTCTCGCACGTTGTGAATGTGTACAAAATTGACATGAAAAACACACCAAAATTTCAGTGGTTGTTAATTTACTCATTACTCATTAAACATTTTGCGTATAAGCTGGAACAAAGCCATATGTGCGTCGTAAAGTTTATCAGATGTTGCCATTGTATGGAAAGCATAAGAAAACCAATGGTTACGTCACACAAATCCAGCCATGAATAACGCACACTCAAGTAATGCAATTATGAATAATGTTGTAAACAGCCTTAAATATTAATAACAACTGGAAGAACTAGAAAAACGTCCGGTTGTTCATGTTTTGCTCCTTATTTAGTGCCGTTCGAATTCTAATTCGAATGAGGAACATTACTGCGCGTAGGAAAACCGAAAAGGGGGAAAAAAAAAAAGGAAAGGCTAAGAAAAAAGGATGACGGTTAAAATGAAGCAGCCGTGTTCACTCCGTTACAAGAAGATTATCGGAAGACGCTTTCGTTGCTGGGCCCCATCTGGAAGCAGTACAAAAAATCCAGTCGAAATAATTATAGTTACGGCCAGCCATGCGATGGGTCTATTGACCTCGTTTGAGGAGAAGCAGTTTTAAGATGAAGTGGAGCGGACAGAAGGGATACAAAATCTGAACAGAAAATGAGGAAAAAAGACAAAATATACATGTTCTGAGTGCGAGTGATTGACTCTCTCGACCGAGACTTTTGTGACAAACGAGATTGATTCAATCAATCGCCTTGAGATTACGGAGTGCAAGGAAAGTGTTGAAGCTGTCGCTTGTCGTTAAAGGTTCTTTTCAGCTCAGTTCAAAATGTCTCGATGGCCTAGACAACAGGAATTGAGGGAAGCATATAGTAGTAGAAGAAGGGGAGAAGCTGTGTGAGGAACAGTGGTCCCGAACAGAAAAGAAATTACCTTCATTCATTGAATACTCACCCTCACTTCTGCTCCTAGAGCAATCCTCGTGTATTCCAACCTGCGCTTCAGGTCTTCGATCTCTTGCAAGATCTTGGCAATCATAATCTTGTAGCTGAGCTGCAGGAGACAACAGAGAGTCACTAACAAAGGGCTCTAGAGAAGAAGCTTTTTGTGCTCCGAATTTCTTGCAAGCTTTGTTCCGTCCACTCTTGCGCAATTACAGGTCTTTGTGACAGTTGCTAAAGACGTTTTCCCGGAAGCGTTTCCAATGAGTCGGCTCTAATGAGCTCTTTTGGGTGAGATGTTTGTTTGCGTCGACTTTCTTGTCATACTCGTGAAAAGGAGGCCCTCTTACAAAGCCTCCATCCAATTAAGGGAAGGCGAGCTTTCGTATACTATCTATTAGGATAAGTTGCAACGAGAGTGGAGCTGTTCGATTCATTCAGCTCTGTTTTTTTTAGCAGAGGGCACTACTGCACATTGTGCTTATCATAGGAGTGCTCTCCGGCATCCTTTAAACGAGTACCCCCGCCCCCACCCCCCCCCCCAAAAAAAAAAGAAAAAAAGAAAAGAAGCTGCTATCTATAATAAAGAAAATAGAATGAAAGTAGTAGTTTTTGACGGGCACAAGAACGATAGTGGCATGTTTCCTTATTATGGATACGTTTATTATTATGGATATGGACTGGCTGAATTTAGGAAGGAAAATGGACAGGCTGGTCCCGCATGAGTATGCGGTCATGAGAGCTATTAGAGTATGCGGTCATGTTATACACTGCTGCTTCATTTTAATCTTCATTGTCACTGGCACCCTGTGTCGGAGATTTCCGGCACACGTCAAAAGATCCACAGGTGGTCTAAATTATCCGCAGTCCTACCCTGTGTCGTCGCTCATGATCGCAGTTGTCTCGCGACGTAAACTCGCAAAATATTATTATTATTAATCATTTTAATCTTCAATACTGTTATATATCAGTGATTATAGTAAGAATGGCAAAATTTTTTTTCTTTTTGCTCTTTGAGGTAATCTACCCTTCGATGAGGTCCAAACTATTTAATACACTATAAAGAACGCCTAGGGAAGATGAATAGCAGTGCCCACGATTGCCATTGGTCCTCAAAGCATGTGACCCTCCCTTTGCCGACCACAATAGCTACACTTGCCGTGACGTCGAAAGTGTATCACTTTCATGATCAACTTAGCCTGTGCACAGTACTGAATTCGCGACTTGGTCTCTTCGATAACCTAGTGCGAATTTACCGACCGCGTGTCTAAAGATACTTCCTCAGGAACAACCGACAAGACGATATCGTGTCGCGTTTTTCTACACAGAATAAACTAATATAACGAGCGTGTTTGAAACTATAATGTGTTCGTTGATAGTTCCTTGCATCTGCTTTGGTCCAAGAGAAACAGCCCTCGTTATCTCGCTTCTCTCTGTCATCATATGACTTAGCCTAGCATACTGCTCCTCCATACCCGAACAAAAAGGTCCAGCAAGGCTCGTTATGAGGCATCCATCCGGCTAACAGTTCCCCAGTGTATGATTACACGGCATCGTGCAAAAATATCGTTATCGCGTCTAGTACAGCGCATTATTGCCGCAACTACATGAGAGGAGAGGCTTTGTCCTCCATGACCTTTCTTTCGACAGAATAGGCGCCAGTCCGAACTTTGATCTTTCCAAGAAGATGAGACAACGTAAATGGGGCCCTGTTACAATTTTCTTCTTCGGACTGCGGAGCAACGATGGTCTCTCGGGGCTCGGAGGCAACGGCAACGATAAGCAATCAGCACCTCTCTACGCGAACGCTGCTTCTGACTGCGTTGGTGTAATAGTAGTGATTGGCTCGTGGATTAGGTTTGTGTACGTAGAGGCTAGAGCGCGCTAGAATGTGCAAGATAAAAGCATGTTGTGCATTTGGTGTATTTACTTGGAGTGCCTGCATCTCTGCGAAACAACATGTTTTGCGTGAAACATGTTTCTCGCCGCACATCGCAGTACGGCAGAATTCTGCCTCGCGTGGGTCAAGTATTGTAAAAAGAGAGGCAAGTTCGCAACTGGGGGGATCATTAGCTCAGCAAGATGGAAACAAAAGCATTCTACTAGAGTGACTGTTTTTCTGAAAATGCCAACAGCATCAAAGGCCAGAAGGGACTGGTGCCATTTTAGTGCAAGGCTTTTATCCTTTTGACGCCTGTGATTGTGACAGACATTTCATTCTTAGCTTTATCCCTTTTCTGATTTATTATTATTATTATAGAAAATAGAAATAAAAATTGAATTGAATTATTTAGTTCCAGCATTAGATGATGCTTTAATAGCTCTGGGGTAGCCAGTATCCACTAGGCAGGGACTGCCATCTCCATATTATTTTTTACACAAGCGCCACCAACAACAAGACTGTTATCTTTACTTCGAAAAAGAAAAAAAAAAAAAAAGAGAGAGGGAGGGAGGGAGGGAGAGTATGAATCTTCCCCTCGTGTGTGAAGTTTTATTTCTTCACATTCACATCAGAAGAAATGTCAATCTCCTTCGTAAAAAGTAATATATAATAATAAGAAGCTGTCCACAATTAAAATGGACATCTTGCACAGTTACTTACCCTGTCCGATGGCTGTTCCACACGGTGTCCACCTAGGCGCAGTTCTCCTTCTACTTTGGCCAGCAGTTCTCTGTGTAACCTCTCCAATTCTAGCCTCCATCGAGCGCACTCCTCCTCAAGCCTGGGTGTTGCTTTTTTCTCCTCCAAGTACCGACGCCTCCACACGTCACGGGCTGCAACACGCATTCGAAGACAACATTACGTACCGGGACACATGGGCGTCAGACAGAATATTCACCTTGATCTCTCGTCGATGTTGTCTTGTGCTGGAGGAACCTGGCCCGTCGAAGCAGGTCTTCCCGCTTCGCCTCGCAGGCTCTCCTTTCAGAGCGGAGGACAGTCAGGGTACGCGTCAGCTTTTCGACTAGAAAAGAAATATGTTAGACCTTGAAGACGAGGTTCACTGGGGCCTGCATGTACGATGGAGCTTCGAGACTTTGTACACGTCCTTCAGTTTTCGATGTTCTTAAAAAAGGAAAAACTTGTGTAGCCGCTACAGGATGTGCGCATTCATGTATCATGTAGTACCTTCTCAGGACATGAGTGAAATATAGACCGTGAATGGATCAGCGTATTTCGTGTGCCGAAGAAAAGGGGTGGTACAGTGCCATTTTCAGCTTTCCTTAGTCTTAACAGACGCTTGTGTAACCCGTCCTATATGTAGCATACACTCTTACATGGATGCGATACTGTGCCTAGCTTCACGACACACACAGTGAAGGTGACACACCATGCAGGAACATAGCATCTCGTACGCCGATAGGGCATCACAGGGCAGACGGAAGGGGAAATAAATCTGTACGCAATTCTGTGCACGTGCTGTTCTCCGTGTTTCATCAACAGCAATTAAACGCCGTGTATGAACTCTTACACTCTAGAAGACCTTGCTCTTCCATGTTTACGCTTCGGGTGTTCCTTCCGAGGAGTCTTCTCCGCTCACTTCGTCCCGTGACCCTCGTTGGCGTCTGTTCAGTCCTGGACCTTCTGGTCCTATCCAGACCGGCGTCGTCCGAGCGTACGCGTCGTATCGACGTTTCGTTTATGCTAACTGTCTCGCTCGTCTTTACACGCTTCCGATGCACGCTCTCATACAGTCTGGTTTCTTTCCGGAATTTGGGTGGCAACGTATTAACCCCGGAGAGTACCTTAACCCTAGACGCGCGCGGTATTGACGGTGCCTTGATGGTTGGCTGATGCAGCGGGGGTAGCAGCGGCGTACCAGACGTCTCGCTTCCTCGACCACTACTAGAAGGCGCCGTATCGAGGTCCGTAGACGCGTGCGTGAAGTCGTCATCGTCGTACTCGTTAAGGTCGCGTGTAGCTGAACCGTCGACGGAGATGCCCTCGTCTGGCAGTTCTTTACCGTCAACTGGAGAACGACAGTCGTGCGTGCTGTAGCCTAGACTTAAGTCGAGACTGTGATCTGACGCTCGTGAACCAGGATGTATGATGTCTACGCATGCGCTGTCGTCTTCGTACTTGGAGACTTCGTGCGAACTGGTGTCGAGGTCTTGAGTAGCAGATACGAATTCTGGAGGCATGGCGGCTAAAGTTACACAGGTAGAACTTTCTTCTGTAGATTCGATTGTTGTCTGTTCGGTGTTGTTTCTTTCTTCTGATATAATGATGTTTTGTTCACTGAGCTCGCTAAGCGTGCCGGAAAGTTCGGAGGAGTCGTTGTCTTGTTTCAAAATCGCGTCTGTACATCTCGTCTCGTGTCGTTCGTTATCATCATGAATCCTCGTAGAACATGCGTGTAGGCCTGAACCTATTTCAGCAGTTTCACTTTGTAGGAGGTTTTGGATAGATGAATGTTTCCTAAGGGCACTTTTCTTCGATGTCTTCACGCGCCCAGGCATGGCAGACTTCACTGAATTACGCTTCTTCTGGGCGTCTACGCCGCTGTTTCTGAGCGTCCTTGACGTTTCAGGTTCGTTTTGTGTAACTACATTGGCACTTGATGAAGCTAGGGTCCCATGACTGATAGCAGTAACAGATGAAACGCTTTCATTATAGGTCAGCTCTCTCACTTCGGCCCTGATCACAGCTTCCTCCAGACCTTCAAGGTGTTGTTCCTTTTGGTCTCGGCTTATATGTTCGCAAGACTCTTGACCGTCTTCCACTACAGCATTTGCTACTAGTGTGACTTTTATCTTATCTTCGTCTTCGGTGATGTTTTGAAGTTCACTCAATGAAACCGCATCTCTATTATGGCGAACGGACGACGCCTTCTTATATTCTCCTGATATCTCTGCCTCACGAGAGTCGTTGCGATTTTTAAGAGATTTTGTGCATTCTGTTTGCTCGTTATTGTCTGTGGCGTCATCCACCTGCACGTTCTGTGTGGTCGCTTCTGGAGTTGCTGTGGAGAGTTCTTGAGATTCTTTCACATTGTGTCTTGATTTTGTAACGTGATCATTCAACACACTAATGAGTACATCGGATGATCTGTTCTGTTTAGATGTTCTGTGCTCCTCTTTGTGGTCGATCTCTGTTTTCATGTCTACTTTAACTCTACTGGTGCTGTCTCTAGAACTCTCTGCGTCAGCAGTTCCATTTCCATAGAAGTTAGACGATGGATCGATGTCAAGCTCTTTAGAAGTATCGATTGCTGACTTTGCTTTGTTGTGATGGTTCACTACTCCATCTGCAAAGTGGATTTCTGAAGTCCTAGTTTCAGTGGTCGGTGAATGTTCAACTCTCACAATTCCTGATTCAACGTTCTCTTGAATGATCACATCACGTTCATCAGTTTTACAATGCTGCTTACTTGGTTCGTCCTGGTTTCCGTGTTCCGATGAATTTGCTAAATCAGTGCTGAAGGCATCAGAATTCACTACTTCGTCTGCAAAGTGAACTTCTGAGGCCCTACCTTCGGTGGACGGTGAATGTTCAGCTTTCACAATCTCTGATTCACCGTTCTCTTGAATGATCTCATCACGTTCATCACTTTTACAATGCTGCTCGTTCGGCTCGTCGTCATTCCCATGTTCCGATGAATTTGCTAAATCAATGTTGGAGGCATCGGAATTCACTACTTCGTTCGCAAAGTGTACTTCTGAGGCCCTCGCTTCAGTGGTCGGTGAATGTTCAGCTTTCACAATCTCTGATTCACCGTCCTCTTGAATGATGTCATCACGTTCATCACTTTTACAATGCTGCTCGTTCGGCTCGTCGTCATTTCCGTGTTCCGATGAATTTGCTAAATCAATGCTGGAGGCATCGGAATTCACTACTTCGTCCGCAAAGTGAACTTCTGAGGTCCTAGCTTCAGTGGTCGGTGAGTGTTCGGCTTTCACAATCCCTGGTTCAGCGTTCTCTTGAATGATCACATCACGTTCATCACTTTTACAATGCTGCTCACTCGGCTCGTCATCGTTTCCGCGTTCCGCTGAATTTGCTAAGTCAATGCTGGAGGTATTAGAAACATGCACGTCATGCCCCCTTGACTGAATTTTTAAGGTTGATTCGACGTTTTCATCGGTGCTAAGGATTACACCCCCGTCTTGACTTGCTTTCACGTGATCCGCGTTAAAACTGATGTTAGCAGCTGTTTCTAACTTTTCTCCTTCTTGTACATTGCTTGTTTTGAACTGCTCAGCAAGGCTATTATTGTCATGAACTTTATCCTTATCTTGAGATGGTACCGAATCCTCGTTATATTCTCCACCATTGCGAGCTTGCGTTTGCCTCGTGGTCACATCCTCTGTGCTTTCAACAATATCTTCGTCATGGTTGCATGTTGCCACATCTTCTGTTCTGTTATAACACTCGTTTTGCGTTCCTTCGTTTTGTCCATTCGCTCCTTGATCTTCAGATGTGACAGAGTTTCCATTGTAATTTACATCGTGTGCGTCCTGCTGGATTCCATCCTTATCTTTGTTTGCGGTCGTACCTTCCGCATTACTTCGTACGCTCTGAACCTCAAAGATGGACCCACTTATACCAGGATCGAATGTATTGTTGGTCTTATCAACAACCCCAGAATGTCTTATGTCAGGAAGGTCGAGAGAGCCATTTGCATTAGCTTCGGTATCTGCTCTGTCGTCTGGCGCTTCGTCGTCTCTGCAAGTTTTATTTGTCAGACAACTACCCCGGTTCTCTCCATGATCAGCCTTAGCACGATCTAGTCCTCGTTGCTCCGACATCCTTACATTTACCTTTTCGCCGGAGGTATCATGTTCTCCTAATGAACCTCCTTTCAGATCGGTGTGACTTATTCTGTCTTCACGATTTTTAGAAGATTCATTTGCACACGGCAGTTCCGCACCTTCTAGATTACCACCATTTGCATCACTTTCTTCGTGTGACTTCTTCGATTGTGCTACGCTTTCAGACGAACTCTCAGCAGACGATTTCCTTGACTCGTTTGCAGCCCCATCGTCTGCCTCTCTAATAAACGACCCAGCGTTTCCTAAACGTTTACCGTCTTCGTCCCGTGACTCTTCTGCGTCTTCCGCATTACCACCGTTTGCAGCGCCTTCTTCGTGCGACTTCTTCGTTAGTGTTACGCCTTTAGACGAACTCTCAGCAGACGACTTCCTTGTCTCGTTTGCAGCCGCGCCGTTTACTTCTCTAGTAAACGACTCAGCGTCTCCTAAACGTTTACCGTTTCCGCCCCGTGGCTCATTAGTGTTGTCAACGTTAGCGTCATCTGGCAGTTCTTTATCACTGAACAAAGATGTGTCTTGAGCATCGCGTTGAGCTCCATCTCTCATAAGAGCTAGTTCCCCATCTTTCTTTTCAGGTGCAAACGACTCTCTTTCGTCTTCCTCTAGATTACTCCCCGTGGTTTCATTTTCTTCCCACTTCGCGTTGCGCGTTGAAACCTCATCTTCATTTCGTTCTGCACCGGTAACGTCCCCTTTACCACAGTGCGCTCTATCTTCAAGATCTTGACGCTGAGAGGCGTCATCGATTTCCTGATTTACCACAAAATCGCCGTCATTCCCGCGTTCTGAAAACGCGGCTGCATTTTCTACAGCCCCATTTGTGCTTTTCCGAGAATCGGAAATTCCATCAACATCCCGCGATTCCCACGCCGCCTTTTCTTTATTTTCCATATGCGCCGATTCTCTCTTAATGCGCAGATCTTCATCAAATTCTGCTTCACCAAGCGCTCCGTGAACAAAACCTTCCTCGTTGGAATATGTTGTTAAAGTTGCTGATGCAGCGAAGATTTCTTCTTCGTCGACGACTCTTCCAATGTATTCGTGAGTTTCCGAAGCACCGTCATTCATATTTTCAACATTCATATTTTCTTTCCCCTCATGTGTTTCCGTTTTTCGCTCATCGACTGCTCCATTATCATGATCTGCTTCTGTGCGTAGATTGTTTTCTTCGTTGTCCTTGTCTGCTTCCGACCTCCTAATAGCATCTGGCACACTAGCAGTCGCAGATTGTCTGCCCGCTTGCTCTTTATTAAATTTCATTTCCTGTTCTGTGACGTCATGACATCCTTCATCACCGTGCTCATTATGCTGCATTTTGTCAGCAGGTTCTCTTCCGCTAGGAATTTGACTTTCTATTATTTTAGGGGTACCGCTTGCTTCGTGTAAATCAGCTGGCGTTTGGTTTTCATATTCATCTTTTTTATCATCCTGCGAGTAATCACTGTTTTCATCAGTTTCGCTTGGTTCTTCGACCATTAGGCCCACCAGAACCCCTTTCTTTCCTTCCTCTTCTTGCCCATCGTCAGCGCCTTCATAACCCTCCCCATTACTGCCTGCCTCATTTTTATGCACCTCAACGAAGATCTCTTTCCCCTTTACTTCACATTCCTCATCTTGGCTCACGGCTTTATGCACACTAATTGCATCATGGCTTTCATGCGTCTTTTGCTCAAGGGCCTCTTGACTTCTGCTCACATCCCTCCCATTGACATCCAGCTGAGCATCACCTGCTGCAGCTTCATCGCTTCTCATCTGACCCTCACTGCTCTCCTCAACAACGTCATACTTAGACACGTCAACGAATGCAGCCGTTTCAGCAACTATGACGCTAGACTCAATCTTGTCTTCACAATGTTCCAAGGCCCTCTTCCTAGAACCAGTGGAGCGTTCTTTTCCTTTTGGTTTCGTTTTCTCTGTAGTTTTTTTCTCTTCTTTCTTCTGTTCCTCTTCCGTGTCATCTTCTTTTTTACTCCTCTCTCGATCGTCGCCCTCGCCCTTGCGAGTTGTGTGACAATCAGGTTGGCTCCCAAACACTCCGACGTTTTCTGTCTGCGTTGATGACTGTCCCAGCTCGACCACAGATACTTCAATGGCAAACTTTGGAGATGTACCTTTCCTTTTATCTGTCTTACACCCTGTTACTCTTTCTACGGACTTCTGAACAACGTCCTTAACAACTTCCTTCGCTATTTCCGTGACTGCAGTCAATTCTTTGGTCCCTTGTCGCCTGAATACCTTGTCCAAACCTTTCTGAGCTTTCTTTCGCTTGTCTTCATCCTTCTTTGGGGCGGTAACTTCCTCCGGCTTTGTTCTCGACGTATGTTTCCCGCGAATATATTTCTCAATTTCTATTTTTTCTCTATTAGCCTCGTCTTCCTGGCCGGGCGGTCTACCTGGTACAAGCCTCACCTTAGCCTTCTCAATCACCAGTCCACTAGACCTGGAGGCCTTTGAAGACATATCTGACGCCTCATGTTTTGTTCTTTGCGCATGCTTTATTGCTGCCTTCTTCTCCAGGCTGGTTGCGGACTCTTTGGCGTCTTTGCTATCTTCTGTCAGCTTCCGTGACGTCTGCTTCGATAATACGGTGGGCTTAGCTGCACTCCTTTCATTTCCTTTGTCTCTCTTGGTTGATATGTTCGGCCTTGCTTCCGATTTGATTCTCTGTGCTCTTTCTGCCATCTTGTCAACACGCTTCGCAGGTACTCTTGGCTTGGTGTCTTTCGGCGTTCTGTCTGAACTCTTGCCTTGGCGTTTCCCAGACTTATCAGTCTTGATCGTTTTACCTATCCTAGGCCCTACCTTTTCCGAAGCCTCATCTGTATGTTTTGTTGTCGTTTCTGATGATGTCTGTTCGTTGTCTGTGGTTTGTTTCTGCGAAGACCGAGTTATTTCCGGTGTGTCGTGGATCTTAAGCACGTCAGGCTTACTCTGCTTACGCTCCTGTTTATCCAAACTCGATTCTCCTACACCGTCAGCGACATTCCGTCTACCTTCTTCTGATGCTAGGGCTGCACCGTCTGCAGGCGCGTTTGAGTCTACCAGGTTACCTTCTTTCGGTGATCCTTCTGGGGAGTGATCCTCATACTTACTCCTTCGAGCTGCCTTCTCCTCTCTGCTTCTGCATTTCCTGAGGTGGCCTTCGCCTGACTCTGTACCTACCGCGACTAAATCGTTTTCGTCTTTTTCCACATTATCCCTCTCGTCTCTCTCGTCCTTCTCGCTCTCTACATCCGCCCTCGCAACTTCGTGTGCTTCAGAAGAAGCAGCTAGCCTAGTTTTTGTTTCGCTTTCTATTCTAGACGGATTTCTCTGCGAGTCCTCATCGAAGTCGACAGCCCTCGTCTGCTTTGGTTCGCTCTCCCTTTCGACTTTGACTTCTGCCGGCTGCGCAGAAACCTTTTGATCGTCCGATCTGAAAGGAAAAAAAAAAAGGAGACACAATTAGAGCCGGTTACCTTATTTCAAGGATGTTTCGAATTTAAGACACGCATTACTCTAAGACACTTTAACACACGACGAAAGTAAACTGAATAAGTGTTACATTTCTTGCTCTTTACAAGTTCTATCCGTAATAGGCTACATGTTAAAGCAGAACGCATTTGAACCTATTCAGCCGAGGGCATTATACAGAACAGGAATAAATTGTCTACATCCTCAGGTGGTCGACCTTTAACCACCGGTGACTCCCGCGAGATGATTTGAGTGTTTTTTGGATCGTTCACTGGCGGATCTTGTGATGACTTGAGATGTGGGTACTATCTTGGTATCGGGTGAGTGATAGCACGCCATTAACTACCATTGCGGTCAACCTTAACCGACTGCTAGACATGTCCGTGAAGCAAGTACGCCAGCCTTCGCTGTTTTTTGTGTTGTGTCGACGTCGATGTGTTTGCTATGCAGGAAGACACCACGATTCTCCCCATTGCATTGTAATCCAGCAAGTGAACGTTGGCGGGGTATAAGTGGGCTGTATACATATGAATGGGTCTCATAAACTGCGTGGGATAAACGTTTATATATGTAGACAATGTACGCATATATAAGTACAATAAGTACATAATATATAGGTACAGTTCTGATGTACCTGCATTCCGTTGCAGTTTTTAGCAGCAGGCACCATAACTGCCAGTCACGATGGAACCATTGTAAATAGTCCATGAACAGGGGGTATTTCGTGTATAGTACGTGTCAAGGCATTGTCCGTAACCAACTCTCTCTCTCTCTCTCTCAACCCGCTCTCAACATGTACAACCAACATTTTAAATTGTCTTGCCTATATAAACAAGAAAGGGGGGTCCCGGTAAATGCCTGCAGCAAAATCCAATGTCGTCAGGGCAGACCTTACCAAGGAATTCCATGTAGATTACAACGACTGTGGGCCTTTCTTTTTGCTCAAGCCTCAGAGCTGACCCTGACCCACAGTTCTACGAGGTCGGTAATAAGACATGTTAAAAAATAAAAAGAATTAATAAAGAAAACGTGTTACATACACGATCGATCAGTCTCTCCAAGCAGCACTCTGATCAATGTCTGGAACAGAAGTCCCTAGTTCGCATTTCAATACACGTAACGCTTTAAATCCCTACGATTTTCCGTCTAGTGTTAATTACTTTTATTCTTTAATCTAATTTTCTGTACTCCTTCTCAAGATATATATATATATATTGTGAGAAGGAAGACGACGACGAAGAGGCTCGTGGGTGTTCTACAGTTACGCTTCGAAGTGAACGGACGTGTCACGAAAACCCTCCTAACAATATATATACACACACGCATATAGGTTGCGTGATTAGATACACTCGGCATACATCTCAGCTGCGTTGTTGGGAGAGGTTCGTTTGAGCGCTTTCTCTTTTGCGCGAGCAAGGAAAAGCGAGACATAAAAAATTTGCACTTCTTTAAGGGCGCCTTATGTCATAAAAAAGACATTTTATAAGTATTTTACAGACAGACAGGAAGAAAGAAAGGGTATTGGTGATCGTATGCCAGTTGTGAACATTTTCCTATGCATAGAAGTCTTTTTTTTTTCCTTACTTCACCTCGTTTTAGGTCCGGTGCACATTTTCTGGAACGCGTGCTTATGAGCAGAGTATTTTGAGACGGCGTTATAATCGGGATATCATCGACTCTTCATTGCAATCTCTCATCATAATCACCTTCTATTAGTAACGATACCGATACAGTGCGCCTCCTCGTGAAGAGCGGCAGGGTTCGATGCGACGACCTCTCAGTTATGACACGAACGCAACCAGCCATATTAAATTTTTTCCTTAAAAAAAAAAAGTACCATTCTGGAAACGCCAGGCGACATTGATCTCTTACTGGTCCTGAGACGCAATCAGGCTGTTGATATCTCCATGCATCTGCATATATCCATACCTTCGTAAGGACATCCGGGCACTCGGTAAATACAGGCGCCGGATTTGGTATCAACACCTCAAGTAGAAGTGCAAACAAGCGGCGGGAAATCTGAGCGTCATCACCGTCGGATTGAAATTCAATTTCGTCCGACTGGCGTCTGCATGAAGGATGCGTCGCGCAATACGCCCTAGAACGTACACAAAAAATCGCAATCTCTTTATATAAACTAGACGAGCCATAACGTAATCATCAGAGCAATGAACTGAACCTGAACCTGGATTAGTATAATAATATAACACATTAGACAGCTTTTGCTGTTTATGTGAAGGGTTGTGCTTCGAGTGACTACATAGTACTTAAAAACGGCATGTAACTTTCAGTGCGCATAGTACCAGCACTGCTTCTTCCCAGCACCATTTCAGTCTTGTACTTCATTCACTTGTGCGTAATGATCCGGCCTTTAACGCCCACTGCACGCTTCGACATTTCACAAAAATGACGATACTGCCCTTTGGGCCAAGGTCGTGGCCTCACGCAGCACACACAGTAGGAATCTCATTATGGAAATCGTTTCAGCTGCAGTGCAGTCAATAATGAAGAGTAACTGTCTGTGTGTCGTGGCAGAGAGAGAATACGCCCAAAGTGTCTTCCCCCGGTGACTCTGATTGGAACTCCGTGCACGTCCTGCCAGCCACGGAAGAAAGCTTTAAAAAGAAAGCATGGCTGAAATAGATGTTCGGCGTAGGCTTTACAGTCGTTGCGTGCGAGCCGTTGGTTCTTTGGAGTTTTATACACTCGGTAGTTAGCGTACAACAGTACGAGTAAATTGGTTTCGGAAAACGATTTATTTCCTAGCGGTCTCGATTTCCCTGGTGAATGATTTAGTGGGTTTCCCTGTTCGTCGCTGGCGTGGCCCCGTAATGTTAAAAGGTCCTTTGAATGGTTTATGTCATTTTATGCTGGCTGGTACTCATTACAAACGTTTAGAAAACTGCAGGATAGGAGAAGGTCGTAGCAGTCAGATGAATTGTGAATACTCGGTTGAGATGCTGCGTAGGTCGTGAAAACAAACTTAAAACTATTGGATGCTCTTAAAGGGTAAATCGAAGTGAAGCATTTAAGCTGTTCACGTCTGCATATATTTTACCCTTTATTTTCTCAATGAAACATTTCGCTCATAGCAGTGGGCAGTATCCGACAAGTCGTTCGGCAGTAAATCTCCTGAGTTTTTCCTGCGTAAAATTTGACCATTTAACGATTTACGACCTGGTTCGGGAACAAGTCGAGAGCTTTAGCTTTCAACAGGACTACATAGTCCCCGCAGCAAAAGTTGGGAAAGGGGGCATGCTGAGCTATCGATACACTATGTGTAGCGAAAAATAAGGAATACGTATATATTCTAAAACCTGGTTTCTTTACCGTTAACGTACGGAGTATATGAAGTGCCCTCGTATGTACCAGCGGTAATATAAGAGGTTCTTATTTAGATAGACCTGCCCACCGATTGCGTGGTAAACCCTAAAGTCGCCCATAGCAACTGCCTTGCGTCAATGTTTAGTTAGACAAACATCCCCCCTCGTCCGCAGCGGATTTACCAACGTCGCCCACGCCGAGGCAAATGCAAGTCCACTTCTGGGTGTGTGGAGCTTGTACATAGAGTGGTCTGGACAGGCTAAACTCTGATGGATGAAGGATTTGTAGGGAGACCTCTTAAACGAGTCTCCGCGTTGACAGTTGTTACATAGCCCCAGGCTATCATAAACGGAAAATTGGTTAGAGTTCGTGGTGCGTCTGCGAATAAAGCGGAACTCAGGCCCTGCACGGGACTGGACGGGACGCGTAACCTACACGTTTATTTATTGTTCTTTTCCGTCGTTTGTATCCATGGAAAGGAATTTTTTTTTATATATATAGTGGCCTCTAGTTCATTTCCGCTTGTGACGTCATAATTTTGTTCATTTGCATGTTTCGTCCCGGTAAGGGGCTTTACCACAAAGAATGACAATATACTTATGTTGCGAGACAATATTATGATCACTGGATCGGACTGCGACGGATTGAATAAGATTGCTTTTAAGTTTACTATGCAGTGATGATAGTGATGAACAACGCCAGTCGCCAGCTACATGTATAGCTGTAGAGTTATCTAATATTAAAGCAGCAGGTAACGTTCTGAACCGCTGGACCGAGACTTCCATTGTCGTTAGGGAAAAGCAGGGAAAAGCATGCACGTAAGAGGGGCAAGGAAAGAAGGTAACAACGTCAACGAAGCGCAAATAGCACCGTGATTGTCAGCTGTGACGTAAGGCCCCGTGTAATTGTGCCGCTGCAAAACGAATTTCTTTTCTTCTTCCCGCCCTTCTCGATTCCCAATAGTGGAAGATTGGCAAGCTTTTAATGCAAAAGAGTTGTAGAGAGGATGTCCTGCTTCTCATTGGAATTAACCGGAAAAGTGAAACATTATATATATATGGTATGGTATATATATGTATGTGCGAAACACCTGAAATTTCTACCCAAGGGTACATACAAGCCGATTTGGTTGAAGAAGTTTATTCCTTTGAACGGTTGTTTAGATCTTCAATCATTTTTAAGTCCCTGAACGTGCCTGTCCTCCAACGCACGGTCAATGTTTTTCCGTTCCTCCTTCGAAATAAAGCGGTCTTAATGGCCGTGCATGTCTGGTGGGCAAGTGCCATCAATGTGCGAAATGCTCTCTTTCATGGGGGAGTTTTCTTGAGCGCTCTTTATTGCTGCATCTCCTAAGCCGGTATTCATCTTGCGTATTGAGGCCGTCATTTAAACGTTCTACGTTTGCTTGATTCACGTTAAACGCTACACAATTTCTGCATTATACTAATTGCATCTTAATGCAGGGATCACGGCACGTGTAATGGAGTGATTAAATCCGTGCGAATTTAAAAGAAGCTTCTGCCGCACTTTGTATATAAAAGAAATTAGGAGGCGGTGCTTCAAACTTCCTCAACGACTGCACACGTGTAACACATATGCTATTTCGGTTACGGTATTCCAGACTGCACGCTGTCGGCAAACAAGGATTAACAATGGGCCTTTCGCTCCGCGTATTTTTGCAGTTACGCAGGGAGATTATGTTGCGCAATCATCTGCGCGCGTCAGCGTATCTGACTTTGGATCGGATTACTCGGGTCGCTTGAACTATTCCATCGCACGTAATCTCAGGTAACGAATCTAAGTCCGTATATACCTACGCTGATAACGAGGATTTCGGATTATGCGGCAGCAACTATAAACAACGGGAAGTACGTCACCAAAAACATGAGCCTCGTTCTCGAAGCACGCCTGTGTTGTGTGTAGAAATAAAACGTGGCTGCCACCGTCCGCTAATCATTTTGCGAGGTTTGTAGTTGCTGCGATTGTCGGTGCAGAGTGCAGACATGGTACTATACTAGCTCAATATTTGTTTTGAGAACTGGAAGTATTTCCTGAATTCCAAACAGCGAAACCAATGAAACAACTCGCTGTGAAGAGATGAATTGCTTACGATATAAATAACTAACAGGAAATGCATTTTATACGCCTCTAAAACAGGGCATTTAGGGGGACAGAAAGAATAGATTGTTGAGTGAATGCACGAAAATATCACGTATCATGTATAAAAACAAGCATCCTACCTTTGTCCCTCATTCTCTTCGTCGCCACCTGCATCATCAGTGCTGCCCTCTCTCTTCGAAACTTCTATTGGGCGAGAATCTCTCGCATCACTTTCCTCAGTCTTTTCTCTATATTGCTCGGTGTCGTCGTGAGTACTCAACTTTCTTGTTTCAGACACTTCGTGAGTACTCAACTTTCTTGTTTCAGACATGTATACTTTTGTCTCCGCACCGTCCTTTTCACTTTGCCCCAATACAACATTCTGCTTCAGAGAACTCACTTCAGCAAGTTCCACACCGACCACATCCTCGCGTTTGTCACCCGTGACTGCCACAGGACCCATCTCGTCCTGCGCGATCACTGTCTTCTGTGCGTCGCCAGGACTTTGCTCCTCTTTCTCATTTACTTGCTCATGTACTTGCTCAGATCGCGTAGGGCATGTTGCCCCGATGCTTTTTCTTTGTCCCTCAGCAATCTTTTCTCCTCCTTTATCGTCTGATTCCTTCAGACGACTTGGAGCTCGATTATCTCCGCGGCTACCTCTCCTCGATGTTGGAGTAGCTCCTGACTTATCAGCCTTTTCTTCTTGAGCCTTTAAGCGCTTAAAGGCAGCAGAAGAACTGTCGACCTGACTTATTCGGCTACCTCTTCTTGACCGTGATACACTTCTCCGTCTGCTTTCACCGTCTTCGTGTTCTTCGTCTTTTATCCCACGCACGTTCAAGCGATCCGAAGATCCGGACAGGCCACCGTAGGTGCTGCCCCGTCTATTGGCTCGAGAAGTAAGGGCACGGATGTTGTCGTCAGCTTTTTTCGACAACGTCGCTGTTTCTGGACCACCGTGACTCCTTCGCCGTTTGGCACTGTCGCCATTTTCATCGGTTTCCTTCAGGTCCCCAGGAACTGCGATAGAATTCGATCGGCCTCTTAAGGGACTCGGAGACCGTCGGTGCCCTTCTGGAACTCTGATGTACCCGGGACCCGTGGAGCCTACTTCAAGAAGGCTTCCTCGGGGCGACGTCTCCTTTTCTTGTATCTTTGAATCGTCCAAAGCGTAGACGACGTCTTGCGGGAAGTCACTTCCTCTACGAAACTTTGGAGCGGTACCGACTTCTCCAATGTCTTTGTCGTGAACTAAGGTATCCAGGGGTTCTGTCTTAGCAAGACTGTGTTCTCGGCCGTTGGGGGTGCAGCGTACAAGTTGGACCGACTTGGAGCTGCTGTGTTCTTCTATCGTTGTGGTTGATTTCCGAGTGGTTGTCGTCGTAGTGACGCGTTGATGATGGTGGTGGTGGTGGAAGCTACCGTTGATGTTGGTCTGTGGCTGGTGACGTTCGGTCGAGTTATTTCGCCTCACTTTGCTCGGTCTAGAGAGGACGAACTTGGCGGAGTCAATTTCCGCGTGAAATCCTTCGGGACTTGAAACTGGAGACAGCGCCTGGATTCCTGCAAAGGAGAATAAAGACGAGGCGGTCTACTGAGTATTGCTCTTTGTGCGCGACACATGACACAGGCGTATACGCGACGGCACTGTTTGAAGCTGCCACATGAAACTTCACGTACTTTTGTCAGCGATGTCTTGCGTCTTCCGATTGGCCAGATGTGAAAACTCTTCAACTCCACTTTCGTCGCCTTGAGACCAATACTGGTCCGCGTAGCCTCCAGCTTTCAAGTAAATTTCCGGTTCATTGGCCTGCAAAAGCGTGTCATTATCAGTGGTCATACGGCAGTGATGACGCTAAGGTTCAGGTTCTTAAGGTCCTTGTCTGTTAACTGAAGCCCTGGGGACATCAAATCAAAATTGCACATTGTGGAGGGATACTAATAGTTAAGGAGCGAAACAGAAAGCCATTGCAGAGGTCTATGATGCTAGAAAAAAGAAAAAAAAATTGTTTGGCATATGTTGTGGACTAAAGGTGTTAACGATCTGGGGTGTTACGCCGAATATACTTTTAGGCAGTCATACAGTAACGAAAAAATCGTTGCTATAATGACTGCTGTGGGTGAAAAATTTCTGTGCGGCCAAATGCGTTGAGAGGTCATTATCTCTTTGAAGCAAAACTCCACATCTATGTACGATGCATAGCATACGATGCGAAGCACCGCAAAGCTGCTTAAGATCTACAGCTGGTGAGCACACAACATAATTACCTACCTCTCCATGGCCTGTATGACCTATAAACTGGTTAGGTGCGAAGCATCAGCGGCTGACTTCACACAACATTCAAGCTCGTCTGTCTGGCCCCGTATGCAAACTATATTTGTAGACCGCACGCAGTTAGTGACCCTCCTCTCCGCGACTGAATGGGGAGGACAAGGGGCCACGTGACGGTCCGAGCCGTATCGTACAGGTAGTATCGACTCAGGCGACACGAAAAGATGGCCTTAAAAATCGATGCCGTACAACCCACGAGACGCCTTCCAATCATGACGGGCTCAGGAGTTACAGGCAACGTGACATGTCCCGAAGGGGTAGAATTTATTGTTTGACCCATAACAACGACGTCTTGTGAGCCGAAGACCGCAATACGCTAACTTCTGTTGGCAAGGCCATTTCAGTGATAGTGACAAGATTTATGTGTTGTTTCGCGTGTTCACGTGGACGTATATGAGGAGCCTATGACATTGTGTCAATGTTTTTGGATAGCCTCTCCTGACAGATGAGGTTCGTACGGGTATTGTCAGCGTAAGAAAGCCTTTCCGTGGCATCGAGGAGACGAGTGTAGTGGAGATGTGGGTCCCTCGTGTGCAGTGAAAAGAAAATCGCAGATTAAAGGTGCAGTTGAGTGACTGCTGTAACAAGGCAATAACACAAAATAAGATCCCATTTCGGAAACACCACTTCCATGGACATAAAAAAGAGGAAAGGGAAAGCCTAGGGGAAGTGGCTGAGCGTGCGAAGGCCATGTTCTAACAGCCCATGTATTTCTACTGAATTTTAAACTAACTATACTTAAAATTTATACTTAGAAAGCTGATCGCACGCAAAAATCAACGTAAAAAAAAAAGAAAAAGAACGACTAGCGCTGATCAGTCGGTGTAATATCAGTCAAGCTCATCCCTTCTATCCTAGTCATCAAGCTAATGTTTCTAGCTCTGAAGTCGGCCCAGGACGTACTATTTCCAATTCGGTGGATGTGGCTGGATGTTTGTGTGGTATGTCTCAATAAAAGCATTCGAAAACGCATTCAAAGTTCACGAAGATGAAGAAAAATGGTGCTCACTAAACGAAGAGTGACGTCGTCCAGCTTTTATCGCTAAGTGCACGTGTATTTGTTCGAGAGAGAGGATCTTGGCTACGTTCCTCATGTCCAACTATTGATAAGGCAGCCACGTTGTACGGTGCTGCTATCGGCTCGGAGAACCGACAAAGATAATCTCAATTCGCACAATGAATGAATAATGAAGCCTGCATTAAATCAGCATACTGAGATGAATTAGTTTGGATATACACTCGTTGTGCCCATTGCCTATGTTCAAGTACGGAACAACTGGTGGGCCACCAGGCAGCTGACATCAAGAGTGTGTAGAGGCTGGGCTCAGCTCAGCTGAAGTACAGCTTCTGCGCACAGTTGCTGCCCTTCACCGTTCCATTATTCAACCGCTTCGAAAAGCGTGCATTATACTCTGGAAAGAGTCTCTTTTAGCTGCATGTCGGGAAACAACCTTTCCTCACTTTTTTTTTTCGTCTCCTTCTTTCTTGGCCCCTTCTGACAATATTCTGAAAGCCATCCTTATTTGAAAGAAGCGCGGAATAAAAAAAGAAAGAAAGATTGAGGGGGGACCGTGAAAGGGAACTTCGATAGACATCGGACGGAGCTGACTTACCGACAAGTGCGAAGTAATCTTGCAGGAGCACAGAGGCCCCCTGAATAATGCATGGGCCTGTACGTCGCACGCTGTTAACTTGGACTCTCTCTCTCTCTCCCTTCCTTTTCTGTGGGTCTGACCCGTTCTTAAGTGGATGAGTGGTACAAGGTCGTCGACTGGGTGAACGTGTCCTCTTCTATTTTTAGTGAACCGCGGCATAAAGAATGGACTGAAGATGGAATAGTGGAGATCAATACTGCGCGCCATTGTTCTGCGTTCGATAAGGTGTACTTCTGGCACCATCCACAAGTAGGGGCTAGAAGCTGCGACGATAGAATCTGGAGTAGCTCGCTT
This sequence comes from Ornithodoros moubata, assembly GCA_029532675.1. Classification (NCBI taxonomy): domain Eukaryota; kingdom Metazoa; phylum Arthropoda; class Arachnida; order Ixodida; family Argasidae; genus Ornithodoros; species Ornithodoros moubata. The sequence continues at coordinate 39,708 of JARGYV010091816.1, forward strand.
CGTCCACTTCAGTACGAGTAAATTGGTTGTTAACCACATTTGCATACTGCGTCAGGTCGTCAGGGAGATAAAGCGTGCACCGAGTAATATTCCTGAACACAAAAGAAGAAAGCATCGACTGCTTCGATCTACTTAAGGTGGCATTTTCGTAAACGGTTCTCGTTTCCTTCAACTGATATGTCTTCACTCTTTGCTCAGTTTTCCACACTCAGGTTGCTCTCTCACCGTCCTCCTTCAGGTCTCCGTTCACTTTCATGCTGAGCTCACTTCCTAATATTCCTCATAAGTGACGATGTTTATGACTCAGTTTACCAGCTACGGACGTATAATTCTTCATAAGATGTGCACAAATATCGATGGTCACTCAATATGACTGAACGGTTTCAAAGGAAGATATTTTAAAGATGACTGCGAAAAGACTGAAAATAAACAGCGAGGCTTGAGGAATGCAGACTACTTCGGGTGACTGCATTTTTTTATTTTTTATTTTTCAGCAGCGTGTCATTGCAATCTCAAAGTTATTATGGCGACAGTGCATCATCATATGCAAAGGGTAAAGCAAGAGGACGATGATAAAAATCACATGACTTAGGTACCAGTGATAGTGGTGTACATCGTACATACATAAAAGGAAAGGAAATGAAGAGGCGGGTACAACGTCCAGGTTGGTCCTGATGCTATTGTGAAGAACGAAGAAACGCTAGAAAACTAGGAACTTAGATGGCTAAGAGTACAGCAGTGCTGATAATAGTGGACAAAGTCGCTTAATGGGCAGCTTAAAAATCTGACCCCCTCCCCTGTCCTCCGTAATCAAGTCTGGATATGACAGGGTATTGTGATTGATAGCGTACCTCGTAACAAAAAACAAAGACATGCCTCGAAAAGGAGCCAATCGCTACCACAGGTTTTTGTTATTCTTTTAGCCGTAAACGCACGTGTGGCTATGACGACAAAAACACTCGATGCGTCGTTCTCAATCAGGGCATCTGTCAGCGCACAGGGACAGGCGTACACGCTAGGACGAGCTAGGTTCTTAATCAATTCTGCCGTCACATAAAAAGAGCGTTGCTGGCGAGACAGACAGAAACAATTACATTGCGTTGGGTATTCGTTTATCTATTATTTCTTGCGTATGAAATGAAGCATAGATCATGACAGTAGTCTTTGTGGTCCCTCCTTAGAAGACAAATACATACATACTCGCTTTATCATACAGGGCACCGACGTCGTCTGGATCCGTCGAACAACAGACGATTCGATTTCCTGAGCGCAACGACCCCTGGCTGCATTAGGCAACGTTTTCGCTTTTTGCCTTCTTTAGTTAGATCAATCAATATTTCATCAATACTTTACCTGGGAAGGTAGAGCACGGGTTACATGTTGTATGTCTTTCATATACGCTTTTCCGCAAGGCACAGTAAAACGTCTTCAGCGACTTATGTTGTCCTGGTAACGTCCAGAGTACCCGAGAAAGTACCCGAGAAAAACAGTTTAATCCTGGTCGTACTTCCTTCAGCAGAGTTTGTAACCACGTAATGAACTCGACAGCACCACTATTTCCTATTAAACCACGTCGGCATGGCTTTTATTTTCATTTCTGTGTTTTCTAACTGTATTTGTTGTTCGAAGCGTAAGAAGCTTAACCTCTTCGCGACCTTTCGGGAACTAAAAGACGCCATACCTGAGAAAAAGTAAAAATTTTGTGCTTGGTTTGTGACAACTTTTTGAAGCCGGCGTATCCGCCTCGGTGAAGGCCCCGAAGGCCAATTCGAAACGTGACCTGACAGTTTTGACAGGCAACAGGGCTTTGGAATCGCCTGTTCTTGTCAACCTGACGCCATATTGAACCAGCGGCTGTCTCTCTTTCCTGGTATGCTTGCCACGTGACGCAGATTAAAGCTCGATCAAGAGCCTTGGTGTGCACAACGTAAAGATGGCTTTTCCTGTTACCTTTAAAGTCAAGCAGGCAAAGCACGCTTTACAGGAAAACAGGACAGTTGGCAGAATTTAGAAACCTCTTTCATGGTTGTCATCAATTTCATTTCCCCGAAACATTGAAGCAATAATGTCTTAACATCTTTTCTGTCAATACATACTGACAGATAAAAATAAAGCTAATGAGTGTTGACCTCCTTGGCTAGGCAGTATGCGAAATGTAAGTTGAGTTGCTACGGTATAATTGCAGCTAGCGTACTATTAATTGACGTTATATGATCTAACCACATGTAAAAACCACACACATACTTGACTTTCATACGAACATTGTGTTTTCGAATTATCATGTCTGATGCCCTTCAGATCAATAACGTTCCTTATCTCAGAGAGCTGCTTTCCCCGTCGTAAAAACAGAAAACAGATATGCGAAAACTTTTTGTACCAAAAATAACGTAAAGAGAGAATTCAATTAAGTAGAGCGGGAAACGGACGACCAGTAATATTTTCTGGCAAAATATAGGGACTTCTGGCGCCGAAATCGGGATTCATGAGCCAAAACTCCCCTCAAAGGCATCCGACAATTGGTCAGCGGCTGTACCGAGAAAGAGGAATCAGAGCACATCATCAATCGATGCTCAAGAAATCTGTATTCCTTCCGAAGGCGTATCGATATCCGCTATTGCGGCGCTTCCGTCCAAACGCCAGGGTCAATACCCTCTGCTAATATTAAGTCTCAGGATATCGTGACGCGACGTCTCGTCGACTCCTGAACGGATAAAGATTCTTACTGAAGAGAACGGGCAGCAAATATTACAGCATTAAGTGGCCACTGAAAAAAAAATTAACGCGTGTCGGTGATTTAATGATTTTCGTACACAGAATTTCTTCATTAGTGACGAAACTTATCCAAGTATACTCACGATGCTCAGAAAGGCGAGTGGAAGTCCGGTAAGATTGCCCTTCTGAAACTGCAGCTCATGCGCAACTCTGGGCTTCATAATTCTCTCGTCTTCCCACTTCTAAGACGATGCATGAACAAAATCCAGTTCAGTTCGATCCAGGTTCAGTGGTGCAGAGAATAACACTTCGACAAGCCTTCATAAAATAGGGCAACGTTGTTCCAAATGCGGTGGGAAGAACAGACTTCAAACATTTGGTGTTGGCGTAAGTCGAGGACGTCTCACTATTGCAGATCTGATACAGATATAAGTCCGTGCTGGAAGATCGCTTGGGCTGTCGCCAAATCGATACGGTTTGTGCAGTGGATAACGGTTTTTATTTTATTTCGATTCCGGCCCAATTGCTTCAATTTCCGGTACCCGACAGAACACAACGAAGCTCTATGAACGAAATTGCACTGATACGAAAACGAGGGAAAAAATGATAAAGAAAGAAAACGAAAGGAAGAAACAATCTATCGTTTCCTTTCATGTTGTGCTCCAATGGTTGCAATGCAGGGTCGGCATCACTATAGCCCGCAATTTTGTTTTATTGGGTCTAATTAGGAAGCTATCTCCTTGTTTCTTATGTAAATAACGCTGATAAATTATCAGATACAGAACGTTATCGCTGGAACAGCACAGTACTTCGTTACCAGCTTTCCTAAACGTTGTCACTTGCTATCAACCGATTCATGCTACAAATTTCTGACTTACCTAGCGTTCATGTATGTATACGCTATCAGCAGACGACGTCGTGTTTTGCTCTCTACAAGAGATGGGCACGTTCGACTTTGGAAGACTATATTGCCTCGCACCAGCTCTAGATGGCGACGTTACTATTCTATACGGCTACCATTTATAATCCACGAGTCTTGGCCGGGAAGCAGAAAATTGTGCGAGAACGCCCACACATGTTGCTCCAATGAGGAATCCAATTTCAATGTACGAGCCCGCTATCTCGGCAGAAACATTTATGTTTCGAATATCAGTAGACGTCAGGCCTGCGACAAAACAAGAGGAAAAGGAAAACTCAAATGTGTACTTGGATAAAAAGCCGACTTGCTCAGCCACAATACACAGAAGCAAATAAATACGAAACAAAACTAGACAGAAAGCATACAAATATCAGAAACAGACGACACAGCAAATAGTAACGAAGGCAGACGGCGCCAGAAGCTTCAAAGACAGCACGTCTGCTGCTACGAAAGTTCCGAAACTAACCTCGTTAACTTACGTGTCAGCGACCTTTGATCTTTCCACAGAACGTGGCTGAAAATAAACTTAGTACACGTAACGAGAAAAGAAGAAGAAGCCAGCTCCCGAGCCTGCTAGGCAACGAATGAAGAAGAAGAAAAAATGCCGAAACTACGCAACGCTCTACGCGTCGGAAACCAAAACCGCAAACAACCCGTATCTGGCGCAGCAGACGACGCAACGCGACAACTCCCAGGGGCTAAGTGTAATTTTCCAACCGGTATATCTGCGAGGACACAGAATCTTGTTGGTGAGCGAAGAGGACAAGAGAGGCAAGACGAACTTCTTTTGGGAAAGAAATCCGGTGATGCTGCGTAGGACACAAACCGCTGTCGCACACAACAGGCAGAGAAAGACTGCGAGGCCGGTGGCCCTTTTTCGGCGGTTCCAACACGGTCAAGCCTGACCGCTTCCGTTGCTACGGGAAGGGAGAAAGGGAAAGCACATCAGAAGTATAGTCGCGAACACGTCCATCGTACATCGATGCGTTTTTTATCAGGGATAGGTTATTTAGCCACTGGGGAACGCAGTGTTTCGCGGCGATAATATCATACATTGGACGAAGGGTGCTGCGCAGCGAAGCCTTGAGCTACATATTCTGACGACCTTCCCCTGGTTCGTATATATTTTAAATGTCCTAGTTTGGTAGGAGTCCTAACAATCTTTGTATGGGATGTAGTACGTTTAGGTCTCGAGATGGATGCACGTTTTGGCGTCTGCATGCGTTATTGAGAGAGAGTTTACAGTATCAGTCACTGTCCTGAACAATGAATGCTTTTGTGACCTTGTCTACACGCCAACTAATGTCACCAGCTATGACAGGAAGACAAGTAGTTAGCACTTAAGACGTCAACGCTTCCACGTGACCATTATTGCGGACCGGGGCGGCATCTGCCAGAGAAAAGGCCAAAATCGATTTTTCTCCCTTTCCTCATTTTAATCAGTGGTTAGTTCTTTTTTCACACATTGTTTAATCATCATTATCATCAGTGGCGCACCCCTGCTTATTACTTATATTGGGCAGCTCTGTCCTTCGCTTTATTGATCTACAAAATTAGAGAATATGCGTTAGAAAGATAACCCGAAAGAGGGAGAGAGTGAAAATTATATCTCCAAGAGATGTTTGGGGGTCGGTGAGGGGGGATGGCGATTGGGGCAGTAATTTTTAGGAAGCGGAATTAAGCGCGGCGCGAAGTAGGTTAACTGTGTGCCGCGCGCACATGGTGCCTAATTGATAACGAATTGTAGCCGAGGGTGAATGACGACACTGCCTGCATGAAGACAGGAAAGGGCTGCATCAGTCGACCACATCGGGGTTTGATTACACGTTCGGTCGAGAATGCTATTCATGCGCACGGATGCCTGGAATAATAATTGAGGTGATGAGATCGTGATCTGCCTTGCTTGTTAACTTACTCCTAGGATCCAGTATTTGCAAATTAGCCACATCCATTTCTTTTTATTCATAAATGCTGCTTGCTCACCACGGCCGATGCAGGAGGGGTATAATACAGTTTTACAATTAGGTACTTAACCGCTCTGAACCATTACTGTTAAGAACATTCAGGTTACTTTATGCACATAGGGGCACTGAGTTCTTTTCCGAGGCTCGAGTTATCACGTTATCGATCCTCCGTGCCAAAAGTCACTCGGGACTTGAATCATAAATCAGGGTGATAATAACTTTCATATTACGTTATGCGGTTACGCGTGCACACATATCGGCGTATACATCTTTTAAAGGCAACCCGTGACATCCACGAATACTGAAACGTGGGCTTTCACAGAAAAAGGAACCTCGTCGTATTTTGTATCAATTATGCAACACCAAACGAGTGGCTCATGAAAACTAAATCGAGATACGCGACCCGCTTGCGCCGCGGTCGTTCTATGACCATTTATTTTGCCCGTCACTCCACGACGCGTATATTTTCACGGTTCCGAGAAAAGATTGCATCGTCTAAACGTAAAATAATAGCACAACATAGCGCGATTACCTTCTCAACCAGGTGAGGCCCTTCAATCTTTCCAAAATTAATTTCCGCAACGCCACCTCCATCCACGTTAGCCTTTCCCCGGCTCAACGGTCCAACGATGAAACGAGTTCCCAACGAGTCGACGAACTAAATACTAAAAATATATCGTCTCTATCTGTTAAACCAAAGTCTGTTCCTTCGCTTCGCTTGTTTGATCCAATTACACTGCGTCTTTCAGGCGCCCGTCTACGTGACGTCACAACGTATGGTCTTTTTCTCTCTCTCTAAGCCACCGGAGGTGCACAGGCTTACAAAGTGAATGGCGTTGTGAACGCACACGACCGCGTACCTTTACATGTACGCGCAGAATATCATGCCGTCTACTGTAATTTCTCTTGCGTCTCGCTGATGTGTTGTCGCTCAGCGGGAGGACTGTGAAATGATGTTAACGAGGCCAGGAACGTGAATCACTTTTGGGATTGAAGCCTATGTGTCGTCTCGCGAAGAAAGAAAGCTAAGCTATGCTGGTTGTAATTAGAGCGGCATAGGTAGGCATGCGTCAGAGAAGTATGCGAAACTGGGATGCCATCGCTCGGTTGCTCAAAGTGATTCATTGCTCGAGTGATTTATTGTGTTTCGGCGTTAAAATGCCTCGGAACATGAATTGTAAAAAATAAACTGGTCACACGTTCCTGCCGAAAAATAAAGCCAGAAAGAAGTACGACATGGTGGCATCAGAGGTGTCTATTGAATTAATGTGCTGTAGATGTCCATTTAAATGCACAGAAAGAAGGTACAATCCTAATTCAGTTACCGAAACTGTACGCTGTAGGTGACAAAAAAGTATCGCGCAGAAAGTATAAATTTCTTAATCGCACCTAGAAATTTAATGACACCTCCTCACCAAATGCCTTGTGTATTATGATATCATTTGAAGCTTCGTGCGTAGTACATAACGTGTTCTACTATCTGATCACTACTTCGACGATAATTGTATGCCCTCATGAAATAAATATCGCAAATACCTTTTACACATACCCCGTTAGGGTATGCTGGAATAAGAGCATGTAAAAATATTCCGCATTATATATTTCGCAGGAATCCATACGCAAACGTTGTTTAGACCGAGTTCATACAGAGTCACCTGATCAGAACAATGCTCATCCACTGCTAATGGCGTAAACGCGCACCTCAAAGTCTTGCAAGTGCAACGAGTTGAGAAGCCATGCTATATGTCGGCTTTTTGTGCATACAGCACTGCAGTGCAGGCAAAGCACGCTTTACAGGAGCCCTTTTCGTTTTGTTTTTAGTGCTGGGGTTAAAAAGAACCACAGATACGGTAACCCGTAATTAAGGTTACCCGTGTAACAGACATATTTATCGACATAAGAAAAATAACATAAATTCAGAGTGTGGAGACACAAAATTAGGATGCCAAGGGTAAAAAAAAAGAAAAATCAGAGGCAATAGGTGAGTTTAACGGCACTCACATAAGGTGGCATAAAGTTCTTGGCCTTCAGTTCCATTTCTTGAGACTGTTTTACCTGAAAAGTTGCAAATTTTAATCAGCTGAGAGACACCCAGGAGCCGGTGAAGCAGGCAATTTTCGAGAATGGGATAGATTGTATTCACCTGGGTGAAATTTCTGCCTACGCTTCGCAGAAAAACGTAGTTTTGCGGCAAGTTGTCACGACCCAGTTGACGTTCGATTTCTTGTCTCACTTCGCACAACCGATAAAGGGGCACGATTCTGAAAGAAAGTAATGAGGTTATAAAATGACATCAAGCAGTCATTATATAAAGTGCTCAGCCAAATTTTCCGTCCCTCTCGCATCTTTCAGACATGCTCGGACTGGCACAGAGTTATTTCGACCGCTCACTCATCAACTGGATGAGGTGCTCGAAGCGTATATCGTTTTCTCCCTCTCTCTTCCTCTAAATCTGAACTCTCATAAATTTAATTGTTTTTCAATAAAAGGAAGCGAACAGTCGCAATGGTTATGCGAAAAATGTCACAGTTCATTGACCCACTCTATTGCGCTCAACAGTTCGGGTTCATATTGATAGACGAAGCGGCAGAAACTGGTGTGGCGCCATCTGTGATGTGCGGCAAGAATTAAAGGCATGCCGCTCTGTCGCCATGTCTTAATGGTGTGTGAAACGTGAGAAGACGAGTCTGATGCATTCACATCTGGTTGCGCGCTTTGATAGACACTTCAAAAGTAATAATAGTAATAATATATTTTCAGTAGGTGCCCGTCAAAAACCTTAAGGTCTGAGATATGACGCAACCATAAACAACTAAGCAAGAAGCACTGTTAAAGTTCTACTACATGGCAGGCTAGAATTTACTCCTTACATTGTTACACAGTGAAAGGAAACTTTTACGCATTTCGTACATCACAGTAAAAGGAAAATTGAGCTTTATAATAGAACTGTTAGAATAAATGCTAATGCTAATCTGTTATGACATAAAGACATTATAGCATTTGGTGGGACAGCTAATTAGATATAAATAAGTGTAATAACTGCCTCTTTGCATGCATCACTGCATAACTATTCGGGTCATGGTCCAGAAGACCATCATTTAGGTGCGTTAGCTACGGAATATGGGCAGACAGCAAGGCACTCGAAGACCAGTCCATAGATGTAGAAAGCCCAAGCAGACGGAAGCACGCGCACAGAGTCGAAGATAATGCAAATGAAATGCGTGTGTCCAGTGTTTTCCCGTGCTGGGATGGCCATCGCTCTCTATTATCGGAAACAAATAGGTGAGGCTGACATATAAAGCTCTATGCTGGCAACGCTGTTAACGCAGACGGCGCACTAGAAAGCAGACGCGAAGCACGTGTGGGAGTTACGGCTTACTGGAGTGCTCTATAGGGTTACAAGAAACGTGATGGCGGTACATTAGTTAGGGGCTCTTCAGGGCAGGCAGCCAGTGTTCGTGCCATTGTGGGCTCATCATGGCTATTGACTTGGAGCTATCGCATCTTTTGATCAGGAATAAGAGCTCTACTGGCGCCGGGTAATGACAAGACCACATATGTACTATTCTTTTCGCGCTCGCTAGACGAGCTCAGTAATAGACTTATTTTCTTTTCGCACCGATGAAGTCTTTTTCCCTCCTTGTAAAAGAAAGTGTAGCAGTGTATTAGTATTGGTAATCTCTGCTCACAGTTTGCAATATAAATGAAACCTTGAATTCTGGGAGGTAGACTACTTGCAAGGTTTCCGATGTTCCAAGTGTAAGGCGGTAAAATTAGTTGATATATTTAAAGTGCTATGAAAAACTACGAGGTGAGGAACGATAGTTTCCTACGTGTACCCAACGCGTCATTCCCATGCTTTTTTGAAACAACTCCTGCCGCTTCTAAACTGCGTCTACATCAAACACTGACAGAATTGTGTAGCCCGATCAGGTCCAGCCCGAAGCGCATGATGTACGCGTATGATCGAGCATGTCCGGACGTAGGACACGTTCATTCAATTTTTCATTATCAGTGAATAACCAATTCTATCGACAACATCCAATAATTAATTTTAGCAGTAGTAACGTACCTTATAATTAAACCAGGCATAATCATCGTCTAACGTTTGCTAACTTACATTAATTATTTTGTAACAATAACGCAATACAGCAGAAAGTCAATCCCATGAGATCATATTTACCTTCTGAGAGCCTTGGTTACGAACTACGGACGCATCCAAACAGGGCCAACCGGATTCTGCTCACTGGCTACTACTGCTAGCACACTTCAGCGAAAACAGCGGTCACGGTCTGTAGGCTATAACTGTCACCGCTAGATGCAGCGTAACGCCTCCAATGTCGTCAACCTTGGTTGAGGTCAACAAGCCGACGGTTTCCATTATTGCCCGCCCTTCTCCACGGTCGTTCTGTCGTGTAATCAAAAGGCCTTGTCTGGCAACAGTGGCGGTACGAAAAGCCGTTGCCCCCCCCCCCCTCCCAATGGGCGTCATTCTCTGGAACAATAATGGCGGTATAAAAATGGCGATTAATGCACAGTGCATTAGAGGGGATTAAATGCACTGGGCGGAGACCGCACTCTTCGGGTACGTGTACGGAGTGTGGACTGAGGTCGTTGTTGATGTTCTCTCCCCTTTCTGTTTTTGAGTGTGGCACACGGGTTTAAACTCGAACCTCGACTCTGGAATTTTTGTAGTGATTTTTGCGAACGAGGCTTGCGTGCAGAGTTACCAAACAGCAGTTAAGTTGCGATGATGTCAGTACTTCCTAAAGCAACAGAAGCTATACGTATAGGTCAAACTTTATTGGTGTGTTACTTGGTCGCAGGTTGTACCCCCTACCGAAAAAACATCACGTAGCAATGACATACCTCTCTAAAGGAAATTAACTTTGTTTGGTGCACGAAACCATGCATGAAAATGTATGAAGCAATTGAATTCAATAAATTATTTATTTTAATGCAGCCCCTGAACTGTGGAAGGTCTTTACGATGGTGATAGATAAAAATGTTGAAAACAATTTTCACATGAAGATGCACTGCTTGAACGTTGCTTCTATTACATGTATAAGTAAACTATACTGAACAAATGAGAATAAGCAAACAAAAACAATAGAAACGCACTCCTAGGAGACAAAGCGCGCCTGAAAACGCGCGAAGAAAATTACAAGCATGCCTGTGTGGACCAGGCTGAAACTTCTCCTTTTACCTTTACTACACGCAGCGAAATGACTGCACTTTTGCAACATCTGCTCTATACATTTATGTATAAAGAAGTCCTTGACTGTTTTTACAGTACACCCTCTGAAATATTAAATTGTTCTCAGCAGCTTTGAATGAAGGCTTTGGTCCCAATCGAGGCCTCCAACTTTTTTTAACTCCAACTGCATTTTAAGACGTCAGCCATAGCACTGAAGTTGTTGCGTGATGGACGTCAATAAGGATGTGAAAGCAGCGATTACCGACGCTACTTTGCACGATACTAGTGTATTATTTACCCACCTTATGAAGCCCGCAGAGACTGCGTACTCAGTCACGTGGTTTTTGGCTAGTTTCCGCTTTTTGAGCCACCGTTCCTCTGGCACTAAGTAGACATGTAAGTCCACCAACTGAAAGAAGTCAAATTACATTGGTTAGTCCGCGTACCAAAATCGAATGGCGTTCTCGAAGAACACTATATCTGAACTCTAGCGTGTTGTCCGTTCATTCTCGTGCCAAAGCTGAAGCTTCTGTAGTCATGGAATTTTTTCACCAGCTCGCCTGCATTTATGCCGTTTTATCAATCACGTATGTCTGTGCATAAAGCTCAGTTCCTTTTGATTCAGAATGGATAGAATGGAGTACTGAGCCGATACTGACGTTTACACAAGATGGAAGTACCTGCTTAGCTGCAACTTCTTATTCTACCTTCTCCACTGTATACACAACAGACCTATGAGATTTTTGTCATCTTCTTCTATGATTGCCCGACTGTGTCAGCACCCAACAGAAGGTATTGCTATTCTCGTCTCTTTATCGCGTTATCTTCTCAGACTGGGCCCTTTTAGTCTGAGGAAAATGTAATACAAATCGACATGGTCGCACACGGCCACACAAACCGAAGTTCACTATAAATAAGACGTCGCTGCATTCGGTTGCTGTGATGAATAATGATTTATGTTATTCCAGAACGACAGTGAAACAAATGGCGCAGTGGCACCCATAATCCTATCTATAGTGGCACAGTCTTACTTGAACTACCATCTGCACAGTCACGGAACACGACACCGGAGGGCAACCATGTTCCACGTGCTGCCATACAAACAAACCCTCGTCCGGTTTTAACGCATCACTGCTAGCCCTAACCCCGAAGGCACCCACCTGCTCGGACGGCGGTCTGCGTCCCGCTCCGCTTCTTTGACGCGCAGAACGAACCTCATTCATGTCTAGTATCTTTTCCTACACAATCATGTCTTCAACGTCGTTGCTGACGAAGGGAAAGTAACAACCAACAAGACACAAGAAGTTTCTGTTTAACACCAAACAAGTCTCCGTCAGAGAGAGGGCAGTCGATGGGAGAACGACCAAAGCGACCTCTGGACGATACCGTCGGTCGATGCCTGAGCTAGGCTGCCAGGCAACGGCCAGACGTGACGACTGGAAGGCCGATGGTGGTCGAGGAATAGCCGCGCTGTCCCCGTTCGCGCTTTACTTGTTGGGACATACAGCCTTGAACAGCTTGCGCCAGGTCACCGCGCGACTACGTTATCGAGGCAGCCTGTGGGAAGGTTACCCCACGGGTGGGGCGGGGCAGTACGCAGGCTGCTTTCAGATTTCTGCTACTTTACGCATTGCCCTAACACTGAACGTGCACGGCGAATCTAAGCACTGCCTCATTCACAGACAGGGCTAAGCTCACTTTTGCTACTTCACCCTGCCTACAGAACAAAAGCGAAAAGACCACACATATTAGAGACCATTTAATTAACCAGCAAGCACACAGCAGTTTGTGGGCGTCATGACGGGGAGAGCTATTCCACCACGGTCGGTTTAGTTGCTTCCAAAGCTTGGGCTTTACCAGCCATACCCACTGGAAGAAAAATACAGCCGTATTCGTCAAGAAAGCCCGCGCTAAAATATTGCTAATCTACACCGGTCCAAAAGCGGCAAGAGTTCATCATTGCTGAAAGGTTCCTTTGCCGCGGTACACTGCTAGGAAGTCGACCCAGTTAGTCACGGCAAATTCTCTGGTGATTCAGAGAGTTGACATGAATCATGGCCTAAACCCCATTTCAGTAACAGTAGCACTTACAGTAGTTCAGTAACAGTAGCACACAGTAACCACCGACTGGTCCTAGCAGTGACACGCGTGGGACTCTGCTCAGTGTCCATATTTCGCGGTGTCCCTATACGCTTATGAAATTGGGGACTCACGAGGATTCATGCCGGTAATGGCCAAGATGACGACGATCAAGACGAAGACGAACAGAAAAACCAGGAGCATAATGAGGGACCTCTCCGGAAATAGGGACATGCTGTCATCGTCCCTGCAACGTTATCAAACGCCACTGTAACCCATCTTTCACTCCCTTATGTCCAGCAAACCCACTCTGAAAACCCTTATGCCTCACGAATGTACGTAGAAAATACTCACCGAGGTCTCGGAGAAGGGACGCCGTACTGCTGAGTGGGGGAGCCGGGTCGGCTGCCAGGCCGTGGTCCGACGAGTGGCATTCTTAATGGTGTGCGCGGAGCCGATGGCACGTTCGAAGGCAGTGATGGCACGCGCATGGGCACCCTCTGCACGAATGTCTGCGCAGACAGCTGCATGGGCGCGCCTTGTGATGGAGGTCCCAGATACTGCGGAGGCATACGTGGAGGCCCCAGATGCATTGGTGCCAAAAGCTGCTGCTGAGGTGGCCCCGGTTGAGATGATTGCGCAAACCGATTCACGGAACCCTGGCTTCCGCCCTGGGGGCCATACATGGGTGCCTGAATATACGGTCTGGGTTGTAACCTTGGTGGCCCGTAATGCGACGCCGGCGGAGGCGGTGGTAGGGGCGGTGGAGAGGAAGACCGCGGACCAACCGGGGGTCCTAGCGCTTGAGTTGACGTCCTGATGTACGTCTGGCTAATGGTCGGCCCCGGCTGTCTTTGAGACGATTCCTCGTTAGTCTCTGTCGAAGTCGACGTCCCTTCCATCTTCCGAATAACTTCGTAAATCACCCGTTCGGTTGAAGAAATGCAGTTCTCTTCCAGTGGTTGTCTGTTTTGCTGTTGAAATTCGCGTAGCTGCTGAGTGATATTCATGGTCTTCGGTAGCATTGCCTGGCCCTGTGGAACTACTGCCTGGGACATCGCTGTCTGAGACAACTTCTGTGGAGGACTTGGTTGACCTGGTGAAATCTGTGGCGGTGGTGGTGGCGGCGCTTGAGATGGTGGTGGCAGCGCTTGAGGTGGCGGTGGCGGTGCCTGTTGAGGAGGCGGAAGAGGCGGTGGAGAACGACAATGAGGGGGAAGTTCTTCCCGCGACGCCCTCAAGGCCATGCTGTGACGTGCTTGGGCATCGATGTCATAACCTGACCTATACTCCTGTGCCGCCGCCCTAGATTGCTGTGCCGCTGCTAAGGCCGCCGCTTGAGCCACACGCGATTCACTCAGGTTCACGACGACTGTGGTTGGTGGCAGAATGATAGGCCTTCCTTCCCTTGGAGGAGGTGGTGGAGGTGGAGTAGGCGGTCTCTGCGGCTCCACATACCTGTCATAGTTGTATGAATCGTAGTACGGTTGCTGTGCCTGCGGCGGATACTGCGGCGGCCCCATCCGCTGTTCAGCAGTAACACGACTGTGCATTTGCGGCATAGATACCTCTTCATAGTACTCCTCATAAACGGCAGGCCGCGTGACCACCTGCACTTGCGGAGTGATCTGAATCTGCTGCGCCAGGTCGTAGTACATCTGCCCTCCACCTTCCCGCGAAATTGACTCACGATGAAAAGAATCACGGGGACCGGCAAAAGGCTGTTGCACCGGCTGTTGCACCGGCTGTTGCTGCGGTTGAGCAACGCGCGTATTAGACCGTCTGCGCTCGAACATCTGGACCTCAATGTAATTTCGACCTTCCTCCTCATCTTCGTACTCGTCAGTATAAATGCGCTCAGCATAGACAGGTCCGGTTTCCTGCATGGCCCGCTTCATCGAGTCGGACGGTGGCGGTGGGACGCCCATAGGCGGCTTCTTGTGGACACCCCCATCCATGCTTTTCTTGTGCTCTTTCTTTTCTTTTTTCTCCGGAGTTCCAGCAGCGAATGGCTTGTGATC
>JARGYV010091851.1:0-12144 GCA_029532675.1 Ornithodoros moubata
TGCCTTGGTCGTCAAGGCACCCCCAGGCCTATTTTTGAAACCGATGTGGTTGGACCTCTGCACTGACCCATCTTACAGTTTTCAATACAAAGATTTCGGAAATACTGTTTCGAAACTAACGGAAGGGTTTGTTTCCCTCTGGCCCCAGGGCTTAAGCCAAGGAATATTGCATTCTGAAGTAGAAGAAAAACTCATAGAAGCTGGAAAAGTAGGGTGGAGCGCTGAATAGATGCATGATGGCATTACCAAAACTCACTATACAACGGGTACTTACAGCAATCGCTCATAACAGTCTCATAGTTAAATCCACCTCAGTTGGTAGCTGCTCTGAAGGATAACGCTTACGTTAAGCTCCGAGTAAGCGTGGCTGGTCCTTCTGGAGCAGGTCGCGCTTATTTCCCCACCTGCGTCTTATGTAAACCCTTTTGGAGCCCATTCAGCAACAACAGATAAGGGTCTCCGCGAAAGAACTGGATTCGTACTGGGGACCGGTCAATACGGGCACGAACGCGTTACTGGAATCGCCTGACCTTGGCCTCAGAGCCGTACAGTTCAGCGTAGAACGCAACAGGTTTACGTGTACGTCCGTAACACGATTCAAGCCGTATCAATTGCAAGTTTCCTCGAATGACAGCCGAGAGAAGCAGGGCAAGTTTTTCTCCCCAGACTAAAGAGTGTGTGTCAGTCGACAGGGCTACTGTTTTTCTCGTACGGTCTGAAATGATCTCTCTTTGACGCTCGAATTCAATCCTGTGAAAATCTGACTTCCTGTCGTGACTGTCAATATCAATGAATGAGGTCCGGCTGTGTCAAGCGTGAGTCAATGCAATGCTCAGGTTTCTGAGGTCGAGACATTCTAGCCAGGATAATACTGGCCTCATGTGTGTATGGACACGTACGCCGCGCAAAGAACTCGACAGCATTCGGTTGACAGTAAAAGGTCAAGAGCGTCCAGGGAAGCAGTGCTCGGTTGTGACCGCTGTGAAGGCACGTAAAATCATAGCCTTGTTTCCGTTGGAGAGGCTCTTTACCTCTCGGTAGGTGTGTAAGATCTACTACAATGAAAACGAAAAGCTGCTAGGGGTAGCAGACGGCAGAGCCATTCGTGCAACGTTCCCGTCGGGACACGACCCTGAATTGCATGCAGTTGTGGAACATTATAATATCTCGAATCACCTTGCTTTTGCACCTTTCCCGTAGACTTAAAAACCAAAGAAAACCAACCAACCAACCAACCAAACAAACAAACAAAAACTATATGATATGTTCATTGCAGCGACAGACGTTTGTAAGCCCAGAAAAAAAACATACAAAATTTCATATGAGAGGGCGACTAGGTAATGGTGATGAAATGAGGTGTTTCACTACTCTATGCGGTACACTAGAAGGGCCCAATAAATAGAAGCAATGACTATTAATCATCCCGTTTGTGCCTGTGCATCTATGGTCACGCTTTTTTACACTCAAGACTGCAACTGCAACTTTGCTGCAACTCAGCAGCCCCTGTGTAACTCGCCGTCTTTATTGACAGAAGATATGTGCAAATCTTCGGCATTTTTCTGTGTTGACTCGATGGAAAGTGAAACGTTAGGTTCCGGATGGAGACCTCCTCGTCAGCAACCTTGAGCTGTGTGGCATCGAGGTCTTGTCTTATACAGGCGACGCTTAAACGTTGTCCCACCCTGTCTGTATGCGCGACGTACATTCACTTTTAAATGCGCATATATGCATATGAAGTCTTGGAAGATGCGCTGGCATTTATGGCGCAGGAATCTGTTGGTGGCCAAGAATGTCTGGTACGCCCAAACCGTACCGAGAGATACTCGCCGCTGAGGAACGGCGCAGGCGACGAATGTCGTCGGTTGAAGCTTCTTATGGAGGCACTGGGTTCGCCGGCTCTGCTGTCTGGGTTTTTTTCCCTGGATTTGCCTCAAACTTTCCAGAGTTCGTCGGCACAGTTATACTTGAAGTCTGCCCAGGACGCACACTAACTCCCACTGTTTCTCCCTCCTTCTTGGTGTCCCGTCTCCACCTGAACACGCTACCCATGGCCACAGTTGCCTCGCGGTGCTAACATCGAACTAAGAAAAAACAGATTTGCAGCATGCGGTGGAAGTTACTGCAAGACAACGGACCACCCTCGTAAGCCGCAGAGAACTTGCTCCTCCGGATGGATGGTTGAACCACGAGACTGATGAGTTAAATAATAACAATTAATGGCACGACAACAATGTTGCTGTTGACGTAGACTGTTGATGTGACTAGTGGGGACTAATCGCTCTTACTCCGTCGACAGTCACTGCTGGGCGCCAGTCGATGTGAAGTAGAGGTGAAGTGGACTATTCTCTGCAATGGTTCTTGGACTTCAACACGTCAGTATAAATGGCTTCGCGTACAGTGCGCACTGGAGACTTTCTGGTAGCTGTAGCAAGCCAAGGCCAATGGGACAGCTCATACTGCTATTATTCACGCCTCAAAAGAAACAAAAAAGGAAAAGGTACTCGTAGGCTCACTATTGACTGATCCAACATATACTTCACAGTGCCTCACCCTAATGTCGCCTGCGTAGGCGTCTAAGAGCGTGCCCATGATGCTGCACTGCCTAAAGAAAGGGGCATATGGGCAAGGAGTGCTGCCCCCTTCCTCCTTTAAATGCCCCGTCTGGGCGTAAGGTGGTCGGCGACCGTTAATATGCATATATGAGCACGTCCAGATTGCTTTGCCTTCTCTTTCAAGGTGAAAGCTATACACTACTGGGGTTCAAGGTGAGGCGTGGGCTTCAGTGCGTCCATCACGACGGGGACCGCCTCATATATGGGCTATTATGGCAGTGAAACTACCTTCAGGTGACAGGTCTGCGTGTGTCGAAGGAAGACCGGTCGTGTTCAGGTGTGAACCATTTGACATTTCGCCGAAGCAGCTTCGGCTCTGGGCAATCAACAACCTATTGTTCCTCGTTGTGACAAATACGACATGTGAGCACTGGTTTCAGTCACCTCATGTGCTTTCACTGGAGATAGGACCGATATATCTTATCGTTTCTATTTGTGTATTGTGCTCGTTTACGTTTATGACGCACGCACGCACGCTTCGATGCGGAACAAAAGTTGAAAAAGTGCCATGAATTAATCTGACAAAGGACTGGAGACTGAATTATTGATTCAGACCTCAGCATCTACGCGCAACAATAGTTCTTTCTTCTGCTGTCTAAACATTGTCTTACTTCACATAACGCACGGTGTGGACTACAGAATATACCCAGCACCAGAACAAGACGAACGGTAACAATCTGCCCCGTCAGCTCAGAAAGAAGTGTGTCTACGCGCAAAACCACGAAATTTATTGCTCTCAGAAGAATTTCTGGAACACTCGGGTGGGCGGTGCACAGGAAATAATTAGCGCGCAAAGCATTTCGAACGGGGTCAGGAAATGAAAACTCCAATCCGCTAAGCGGCCGCATGGACCGAAACGGGGTTTCACCTTTTTACCATTTCCGGTCTCCAGCGTGTTTACTCTATCGGGGGGTCTCCTGGGCATTTCCTGCGTTGCAAAGACGCTGAGTCAAAGACTCACCCTTTGAATACCGCCTGTGCAGGCAGCGCCATGCGTGACTTTCCGCGAAACAACCCGTGGGTAGAGATGAGTTTCTTCACTTTGTTGATGCAACCTCTGACATCCTAGTCCCGACACGACGGGGTCGACACGCGAAAGCGAGGGGCGAATTTAGGTTCACTTCCCAATTTTCTCACGCATAGCTCCTTGTAGCTCTGTCACGATTCTGGAAATCAAAGGTTTCGGATGTCGCTGAGAAGAGCCGAGGCAACAAATTAGCATATGCTTCTAGGGAAGGTTTTTCTAAACTGTAACAGTATAGATACAACAGCGCGACAAACGGTCATAGCCAGCTATATACCGCTTCTTATCATGTCGTCGTCGCGTTAGCATCGTGGCAATTAGCTGTTAATCTGTCAGTATTATGTGCTGCGCATTGCTACAAATTGTGTCATCGTCATGAACGTATACCTTTACAAGGTACACCAAAGCTCTGTCCTCTATCACCAGGTGCAACGATACGACCAATTTTCGCGGATATAGCCGCCGTGCAAGCTTACTGTACCGTCTACGAATGTCAGCAACCATAAGTAGTAACCATAAAGTGAGCGTGGATGCTGGAAGCCATTACGCCGTGCATACCAATTCTTCAGAATATTTATTGGCATCGTACGGTGCTTTTAAAACTTATCAAACTCACGAAGTTGAACATTCAAAATTCAATATACAACGTACGTTGTAAGAAGCAGAAAACGCCCTATATAAACTTGTGAAAAAGTCGCTTTACACAGACGCAAGGCCTTTCAGTACGACCTGTCCTTTACTGGATGCGACAAGACCACTGGCGGAGAATCTCTGGCATGTCATTGGCTGGGAAAAATGTCCACATTTTCCCTCCTTGCTCAGAGTGACCGGAGGTCATTTCGTCGGCATCGTTTAATTATATACGCTCATTATAGTCGCGTTTCTGAACAAACCTCGTCAAGTTCCCACATTATTAGAAAAGAGAATGGAATCCTTCTCGTTCAGCGATGACGCGTAGTCTTTCCAAAGCAAATTTCAGTTCCAGATTTTCACACGAACAGTTTTCTTTGCCAGGTCACTTCTGCTCTGTCGCCGCCCTGTCTTCGCGACCTAAGCGATTATCAAAATTTTGAGCCCCCAGATTTGATTACGTCATTACGTCTTACGTTATTTTGCGTGACGTTAACGAAAAAAAGAAAAAAAAATGGAGAGACCAGCTGTTCCTACCGAAGCGCCTTTACCGCTGGCACACAACCACCGACAACTATTTAGAACTAATGACCATGCACAGAGTCGAGGAAGTTACTATCAGTGGTCATTGTACCAGCACTTACTTGCCGCTCCTACCAGTGCAACTGTGGTGTGTTGATGGAACAGGCTTAGGTCAAACCCAATGGAATTTCTCGAACACGCAAATCAGAACTGCTATTCTAGACGTTGGCAGCTGAAGAAAGGCATTATTTCCGTTGACACAAATCGGTTCATTACACACATCTTCAGCGCAAATAACCCGCGCAAGTCTTTCTCGCAACCTCTCTTCTTCGGCAATCGTATAGACGATAACGACACCGCCATTTCAACGCAAAATGGATTTCTTTTTCTCCTCCGTGATGATTGCCTAAGATGAGCGGTGGGAGTAACCCACTTTTCCGAAAGAGCTCGTTTTCGAGACGAAGATGGGATCATTGCGCAGGCAGACACCGTTACCATAGATGCTTCTTTTCATCAATCTGAAGACTTAAAAAAAGAAAAGAATCATAGAGGCAAGAGTTTCGCTCCAGTGGTCTTGTCGGAATGTAGAATTCTTGGGCAGCAAAGGCAATGCGTCACCCCCTCGGCGTTTTCCCTGTTGTATACGATGTGTGTTAGTTCGTGGTGTGGCGGCAACGCGAGGCGGGCTTCCGTCACGTTTCGGCAGCTAGACCAAGCTTCCGGGCATAGGCATCTCATTGCCGATTCTGGGTTACGTACCTCAACAAAGAATGAAGCGGTCGCACACCGCGCGCCGGAGGTTGATGGGAACGTTGAAATTCGGCCTTCCAATCGTGAATAGTTTTTTTCTTCCTCACATTTATGCTTACATTCTTTATACAACGCTTTACACACTAGAAATGTTTTGCGCTCACTTCGTGAGCGTGATAACACAATAGGGTTCTATGCGAAGTGCAGCGAAGGTTTACTTCTGTCCAAGTTTAGACTGTGCTGTGTACTGTTGGCAGGGCTCTGTAGTAAAGTAGGGCACTGTACGTATAAAACTCTGTTAGGAAAATGCTTATTTTGGTGTTGTTCACAACACATTCAAATTCCAGTGCGGGAAACGACAAACTTGAAGCATAGGGCTTATCTCGCACGTATTATCCATGTTAGTGTCTGGTGACCAATGATAAAAAAAAAAAAAAACGTGATGCATTGTGTATCCGTGATAAAGGTTGTGACCGTGCTCACAGTGTNCCCCCCCCCTCTTTGTTTACGTTTCGGAACAGATTCCTAAACGATTACCGGGATCGTAGATAGCTACTGATTTGAAAAGCTGACGGAACTATAGAGAGAGGCGCTTCCTTTCTCAGAATTTCAGTGTTATCGGGTATCTCCAACAAGCACCAGACAGCTCTGTAGCTGTGGTTCTGCTGGTTTAGCTTGTGGTTCCTGTGTGACACACCACGTGGCTGCTGTTATGCCAGAGGTTGCGGTTGCAACTTACCGTTCCCTGAATGACTTCCCAAATGACTTTACATCACAAAGCTTCCTGTGACATGCACAAACATAATGATGATGACATGGAGCTATTCCTAAACCTTCCTCGTTTCTCAAGGAATGATGGTATTCCCTGAGACCAAGGAATGTGAGCCCGTAAAGGAATCTGGAACTAATACCGCCGTATTCTGCAAACAATCATAACCATTTTCTCGACTCACGGCACCTCACGACCCTCACGCACGCAGCCCGACACGCGAGCCTTTCGATCTTCCGAAGCCCCGGTGACCCACTCGGAAGTCAGCTGTGGTCAGCCCCAAAGTATGCCACTGCTTCTGGATGAAGCAACCGGCGAAAGAGCCGCATCACTATTAAACGTGCGAGACGGTCTCTCAGGGATCTTGCGGAAGACCGTTTTGCGTCCGGCAACCTCCTTGCCATATGTTTCACTTTTCTGACGAATGGCTCTTGATTTCGGTGTCATGAAAATAGCTGCTGCCCGGTGCGAGATTCGTTCACGCTGGCAGAGGACGCGTATGCACGCGGTGCTTTTTTTTTTTTTTTCACAGCCCTGTTAGCGGCAACCCATAATTTGCAGGAGCGGGTCACGACGGTCGCTTCGATAAATATTGAGACGTGTGATTTGGTTGCGCGGAAAGAAATCATCCCCTCAGACCGTCCTGAGTTTTATAGTTGGCATGCCACACAGGTCGTGATCGGTGAATGGTCGTGGCTTCGACTAGACGGGTGTTCGGACGGTCACACGTGGGGTCGCACATTTTGAAGGTTAAAAGAGGCGAGCGAAAACACGCGCAGAATGAAATTGCACGAACTTGGTTTTCAGAAACGTGCCGAGGATGGATAATTGAGAAAATCCAGTGGGAATTGCGGACTTGTTCGTGCTGTTTGACTTGAAGTTCATGCCACGGAAAGCGGTGATCGCGAGTGTAATCAAAGTTACGTTCCGGACGCCATGAAATGGAAAACCGGGCTTCACTCCGTGTATCTTGCGTCATGACCCCCAGGACCAGAGCAAAATAGAGCCACGTCGTCCAGCAAGAAGGACTGAGCTCCACGGGCTCTGGCTACCAGTGGAGCTACCGTGCCCGGAGTTATTACTGATAGTGGTGTTGCGTCTTTGACATTGAGCTTCTTCTTCTTTCTTTGTTTCCTTCTGGATGTTTTATTACCGGAATACAATGGAAGATTCGCTGTGAAAAACAATTGCTTGTGACCTGAAGCCAAGAAATTGGAAAGAGGACCGCGTCGTCCTTGTTACGAACCGGAAAGGCATGACCTTATTGACACTTTCCTTGATACAGACAGAGGCCACGGCCGACTTCGGTCTCCCCGCTATTGTCGAATCTTGCTAAAAAAAAGTAAAGAAAGGAAATGAAGGAGCTTTTTGCGACACAGCGGGCTATCTTGCCCAACGAATGGGTACGTGCTACGTGAATTACACAGCGGCGCATCGGGAAGTAAAACGACAGGCTGCCAACTTGCCATTCTGGAAATTTCGACCATGACTGGATTTCGGACGCCAGTGTTTTGCTCGTGTTGCCCTCAGTCGTCGAGTTGAATCCTTCTGTATCTTTTTCCTCTGTCACGTGCACATAACATGTATGGGATTCGCCTTGAAGGTAACTTGATGAGGTGTAGTTGACCACTGCAGACTTCGGTGTCCAACAACGACTTGACGAAAAATATCAACGTTAAGCGGGGTTCAGAGTTATCATGCTCAAAGCATGCTCGCCAATCTCAATGCGACCAACACTTCAACTCACGGTCACACACTGCATCCATTGCGACACGGGCCCTCATGCAATACTCCCCGGCTCTCTCAGTGAGCGCACTGATGTCTTTCCTGATTGGTGGAACTAATAAATTTCCTTGCTGTCCAATGAGAGATAACCGCATTTTCCCCGATTAATTCTCGCATTTTGAAACGAAAATTCCGACAGCTGAACAGCGTTGGGCGCAGATTCAAATCGAGCGTCATTTCGTCGACGCACCATTTCCGCCACGTATACACGGCCCACACATAGATTGCGCCACCATGGTGTCGTCCGCCAGGCAATCACCGAAAGCGCGTAAATCACGGCAAGATCGATTAAAAGTCACCAGTCGATGCGCAATTGCCTATGGTGCGAAATTCCTCCTGTCGTGCCCGCGTGTCGTAACCCCATTCCTTTCCTGGTGCGTGTGTGTGTTCCCTTATGCAATATGTTTTCCGGTCCATGTACCTCGTCGTCGCCAACTTTTTTCCGGTGCTTGTGCCGTGTTCGACCCCCTCCTCCTGCTTGCGCAGCAGGGTGTTCCCTCGATGCGTGCCGGTGTTGACGCCTTGACCGATATCCGTTGGCACTCACCCGCTGGAGGTCTTCACTCAAAACGATCTGATGCTGCGTGTCACATACGTGTTAGAGTATCGTTTCATACGTCGGAGAGAAGAAGCAAGAGGGTCGGGGTGGTCGAAGGACGAGTCAAGATTTGGTTTTACCATTACAACAAACCAAACGAGGCCAGAAACCAAATTGTTTTTTAAGTCACCACCTTCCGTGCATTTGGTGGCCTAGACGGGACACTGTTCGTCGGTGCGATGACACGTTTGATGGAGTTTCGCGCTGTTGAGGTCGTTTTGTCCGCAACTGTCCCAACCAAACTGCTATCTCTACATGACTCTCGCTGTACTGATCCCCTTACGTTACTATAATGATAGTGCTCGAACCCCCGTTGGAGTTGCCTAGAGAGGAACTGGTAATATCGGCTGCTAGCAACACAGGGCATATTGCTTCAGCTCATAGAACGTGCAGTGTGTTCACAGCTTCCCCGAAGAACGCCCTAGAAGACACCACCTGACCCCACTAAGAAATGCAGACGAATTCATAAAGTATATATGCAGCACGCGTTCAAGGCACGTTGGTTCACTGTAACTTCCTCGCCTCCTCCACCTGTGTAATTAGCCCTGAAGTTACAAGCCCAAAATAAGCAAACAAATAAAAGTATTCGATGACTCTTTCCAGGTGTAGGCCAAGAGCAGTCAGAAATCAGCACAACTGACGCCAAAGTGACGTCCATTTTGCTGTATTCCACGGCATGGGAAGATTAACCTCTTATCAAGTCCATCTGGAGCAGCACCGAAAGTACAGCGATTTTATTACCTGCCGTTCTGCATGTCTCCATGAACGAAGGCGACCCGTAAAGTTGCACAAGATGCAGCGGTGTCTTTCTATAAGACTGGTGATGTCTCTATAGCCGAGACGCTAACCACGTCACCAGACTGATCTTGACTTTGTAGGTCGCATTAGCCGTCGCTGAGGGGGTCGCAAGCTCCTTTCCGGCGGCACTTAATATCCAAGGTGCTGCTGCGGTGGCGTAATACGATGCGCCTCCTACCTTTGGACTTTGTTGCAACCCCTTAACATTGAACGCATATTTTTAGTTATCTTCTTATTGCGGGGGAACTGGGTGAAGAGCAACCTTGGTATATATCCCACGACGGCGTATACTCTACGACCGGGGCGGACCATCTGGAGCAGGGATGCTCCTCCGGGTTGTGCTTTAGAATGAAGTGCGGGATACTAGGTCTGCTTCCGACCTTTTTAATGTGATCATTTTAATGAGGTGAAGCGTAGGACGATATGCACGGGGTGGGATAGCTCCGAGTGGAATGACTGGGGTCTTCATTCGATTCTGCGTCCTGATGGCACTGGAACGAAGACCGTCTTCGTTGTTTAGAGCACTACTGCACCACAGCGTGTAGCTCTTGCAACTTTGGAATCTATTTCATTGTGCTGTATACATATACTACAAGCAGGTGCTCTCAACAAGTTCAGGACGCTTGGTGGGGTTGTGCTTAAAGAAGAATGAAGAGATTGGTTCAACTGCAACTTAGGATAGCTCTGGCCGCTCTAGCCACTGACAGTTTATGCAACGGAGCTATCAATTACCCCAGATATCTCCGCTGTACCAAGTATCTGCTCTGTCGCAGCATTCGTACTCTTGTGAGAGAGTGTATAGAGTAAGGTATGTAAGAGAGAAAAGTATGTAAGGTCGCATGCTGGGAACTGGTCATCATGTTGTCCCACAATGAGCAGCGAATGGCAAGAGGGGTCAGGGAAGGTCCGGACCAACGCCTCTGGCACTCAGGGACCATTTGCAGATAACATCGTTGTGTCGCGTTCCGGGACGATTGGAACGCTCGTGACGTATTTGCAATTCAGATCATATTACAGTAGATAATTACGCCTCCCGCTACATTAGGGAACTTGCGTAAGGTTACGTATGTTGATAAGTTTTGGGCGACCTACTGTCAATAACATGTTCCGCTATCGTGTCAATATGTTGTCAAAGACAGGTGCATGCGTCTCCTGCCAAGCGATAGCAGTAACGACGTTTCTTTTTCCAGTTCTGTTGGAACGCTTCTGTGGTGCCGAGCAGGGTGTGCCTGGTCCACTACTAGTTTTGAACAGGCATGCCCAGAATGCGGCGCATACCAAATCTGAAACCTACCAGAATGCCTTATCGGGAACAGCTAAAAGCGCTGGCTACACGACTATCAGTCTACCGCTATCTTCGTGCAAATGCACGTTGCCCCAACAGCAGAGAACGCGTTTGCAGACACAGCGGGCGTTCGACTCATTGGAAAACATTGCGGGAACTTCGTACAGCTACCAAGCGAAAAGGAGAGATAAAGCTTGCGAAACACGCCGGTTCCGTTGCTATATTGCCGAAAAGTGGATGGCCAGGGAGTTCTTGAACCTATTTTACTCACAACCCCGGGTGGCACAATCACCGGAACAGTTGTGCAGGGGCCAGATGATG
This sequence comes from Ornithodoros moubata, assembly GCA_029532675.1. NCBI lineage: Eukaryota > Metazoa > Arthropoda > Arachnida > Ixodida > Argasidae > Ornithodoros > Ornithodoros moubata. The sequence goes on from JARGYV010091851.1 coordinate 11,095, forward strand.
ATGTCGACCCTTCTTACTTCTCAGGGTTTCTTTTTTGCTTTTTATTTTACTTTTCTATGGTGTATGGGGGTCAAGAGATTAGCGGACAGGTTCGATGAGCCACCTTCTCTTCTGGGCTACCGCTGTACTCTAAGCTAGCTTCGTTCTACCAGGGTGAATTTCGAAATCGTCTTTGCACCCTCTGGTACTGATAATGACCATCTTCATGTGGTTCATACCATCTAAAAGAATCCGGCGAACGACTATTGTCATAGGTGTGTGTCTGCCGAAATTTCATAAAAAAAAAAAAAAAACTGTATTCCTTTTCTGAACCTCTACCATCTTTCTGCCTGCTTTCGGCGACTGAACAATTCCAGGACAGACCTTTCCTGCTTGCTACTTCCGGTAGCCAGTTCACTCCGACGCGCGCGTACCATTCTCGAAAATGGCAAGGAATGGGCACAATGCTTCCTGTCGAAAACAGATTCGTGCGGATGAAGCTCTGCTGTTCGGTGCTCCCTTAACGATAACGAGGGGCCAACTATATACGCAGGAGTCGTGCGTAATCCATCATCTTCTCACTGTTGTGCTGTGCATGTGTGCATGACGGGTAAAGTCATGTGTGTTTGCTTTTTACTTTTTGCGAAACATTCGCGCAAAAGGCGCCCCCTGGCAGCATTTATTTCGTCTTTTTTTTTAACCCTGCAGTCCACCCAGTTCATCTTCCCAATTGGCTTTCCTCCTGTGCAAGAATTTGCATGATAGATGTACATGAAGAAAATTACGTCGCAGGAACAAGTACAAGGACAATTGATATTTAAAAAAATCGAGCTCTTTGACATTCTGCCGTTGTATTCCTGGCATAGCAATCGACAGGCGACTCAATGGAGCTGCGTTGCAGACGCGCTATGATTTTCCTGATAGCTACGCGCTTTATTCCTCTTCTGGTAATGACACTGTATTCTCACCACCTGTTTGTTAGCATGGAAAGGGGACTGGGGCCGGTCCACCCGAAATTTCTCCTTAATAAATGAAAATATACTTGTGTATATCCGCAGAAATTTTTTTTTT
>JARGYV010091884.1:0-16710 GCA_029532675.1 Ornithodoros moubata
TTCTCCTCCATTACTTCACTGTAGGAAGTCGATTGGACAAGCAGACGTCGCAGAGGGATGTGCTCGACCTCACTGACGCTGACTGGAGCTTCGGAACCAGTCAAAGACCACCAAAAGTGGAGAACGCAGATGTTGGACTGCCCATGGCATTCCAATCCGATATCTCATCGTGTGGGGATAAAACGTATTTGTTAGAGCCAGTCAGCCAGTAGCAATCGAAATGAATGGAGTCTGTGTTATTGTTTGTATATCGTGACATTAGCTGTCATACGTTTTGTTTTCTCCTCCATTACTTCACTGTAGGAAGTCGATTGGACAAGCAGACGTCGCAGAGGGATGTGCTCGATCTCACTGACGCTGACTGGAGCTTCGGACCAAGTCAAAGACCACCAAAACTGGAGAACGCAGATGTTGGACTGCCCATGGCATTCCAATCCGATATCTCATTGTGTGGGGATAAAACGTAGTTTTTAGAGCCAGTCAGCCAGTAGCAATCGAAATGAATGGAGTCTGTTGTGGTAGTTTGTCTGTCGTGACATTAGCTGTCATGCGTTTTATTTTTTCTTCCATTATTTCAGTGTAGGAGGTGTATTGGACAAGCAGACGTCACAGATGAAAGTGCGCGACGAGGAATAAAAAGGAACGATGAAGAAGGGGATGGAATAAGAAGAAGGTTAGGGCACTGTGAGAAAGATATCGCCGCCGTGGCTAATGGCCAGACAAGTGAAGGCTGTAGAAGAAGATATCGAAAGCACTGTGTTCTTCTTCATAATGGCAACAGCCCGTTTCTAATTTTCCCATACTCTTGCTAAGTCGTGACCAATGGGCGTCCTGGTTAATGGCCAGAAAGGAGAAGGCATAAGGAGGAGGAGGTTGGGTCGTGCCTTAGTGCTACAACGCGACAGCATGATTTTGGCGACGAGCGAGAACTACCGCATGAATCAGTAAGCGCCTTGTAGCCCACTGACGCCGAAGTATATATATTCGTACAGATGCGTGTGAACAATACAGAAAACCGTCCGCCGGTAAAGCTTCCAAGCATTCAGCGTGAATAGGTATTGGCCGAAGACTACCGCGAGGACGTGGTTTTCGAATTTTCACCCAAGTGAATCCCGGAAGGTCTTTGCAATGTCCCAGCGTCCCTGGAGCGCTTTGCAGGCAGATAAATATCGTTCGACGGTCAGCCAGTTCAAAGATAGATATGCCAGAGCTTCTGTCAAAACGCTGACCTCGATTACATATGTTACCAGAGGAAACGAACGTCCGTGCTTACGTCGCGAGCTCTTTGTGGATCTTGCAAATGCTAACCCACTGCTATAAAACGGTGCAATTGCAAAGCAGAAGCAGGAATATGGGAGATCAATGCCTGCAATTATATGCAAACTGTCTCCAGCAACTCCTGGCTTGTAGTGACAGCTAGGCCGGAACCGGAATTAGATATGAAGGCATGTATTCTGTAGAAGGAAAAGTAAAGGGAACTCTCCGACAGAACAGCCGGCGGTGCCGTTCCAAAGCATCGTACCAGGATCTGCGTAAACGAACCACTGCCTCAGCCCAGTCGGACGTGAAGAAAACTCAAGGTAGGACCATTTTCTGTCAAGACTTTTTCGCACGTTCACGTTCTGCAGCCACTGACGCAATTGTTGGAGCCTGTTCCAACTACTAAAGTGAATTACAAACAACCGTGCTGAATGAAGTACTGAAATTACCAGCAATGCAAAACCAAAGGGGAACGTCTTCGGGATGTCTCGTGCCGGACATGTTCACACTTGGAGGACTTCCTGGAGTCTATTCTTGGGAGAGTGTCCAGGTGGACAGTACGTTAATCGCTGTCTGGGATGAGACAGGAAACGGCAGAGCGGAGTAGAAAATACTCTGTGGATCATAGTGAGCGCATGCTCTGTAGCTGGTACATGATCGTTCTGTTCACAGGTCTACTTCTGTCAGCAGAAATGTCAATCCCAAACTAAGAAATCAGACCGTTCGCCACATCCTTTCTTGCCACAAAATGTCTGCCCTTCACGCGGCGCATTTGGCACGTGGACTCCATTCGCAATATTTGTTTGTTTTTTACGGGAATTGTTTATGTGTACAGAAGTTCACACTTCGAAGTAGGTCGACACCGATTCTCGATATGGGGAAGCAACCACCTGAAAATTGAAGACACTTATTCCTTTATAGCTATAGCCCCGGACAATTCTTCGAGCAAGAACCGTGCAACCGTGCGGAGCAACTTTCTGCAGCTGCGCCGCGACCTCAATCAAGTCAATTCTGATTCTTCTCTACCTTAGTAGAGTTAAGAAAGTTCAGTTTGTTGTGAAGTTGAAAAGCTTTAGAGGCAACACTCGTTTTCCTCTCCAGTCCTTTATTAAAAACGCACGTCCAATAAGTCGGACCTTTGTCCCGCAGACCAGTCTAATGACAGGAGTACGGAAATTCGGTCCGAGACTTGAGCGGACAGTTTAAGCGGTGTCTGCCATAGCATCTTCATCTTCGAATTCACCCTCGTCGTCCGCTGTTGCTTCTTGGTATTGCTGGTACTCCGACACCAGGTCGTTCATGTTGGATTCTGCTTCGGTGAATTCCATCTCATCCATGCCTTCCCCGGTGTACCAGTGCAAGAAGGCCTTGCGACGGAACATAGCTGTAAACCAAAGGGAGAGTTGAAGCAGAAGATTCACAGGTTTATCTGCGGCATCAAAATCTACCGCTGCTATGGACTTTAGGATTATGTCACGAGGGCTTCTGGTTGGTTGGAGGTCTGCGTTTCAGAAACAATCGTAGAGCCCTGTCCGAGGCATTTCGTCGCTTAGGAAAAGACTTACCCTTATGCAGCATAGCATGATGTGAGTAGAGCACGAAATACCATATCTTATCGTATTTGACAAAATCGAGAAGGCTGGCAAGTGAGATATGGCACAGTGAAACTTCGCTGAACGCTTCGTACGATATCTGGCTACAAGTCAGACCATGTCAAAATTCGGCATACCAGTGAACTGCTCGGAGATTCGCTTGAAGAGCTCCTGGATGGCGGTGCTGTTTCCAATGAAGGTGGCAGACATCTTGAGACCACGTGGAGGAATGTCGCAGACGGCAGTCTTGACGTTGTTTGGAATCCATTCGACGAAGTAGCTGGAGTTCTTGTTCTGGACGTTGAGCATCTGCTCATCGACTTCCTTCATGCTCATGCGGCCTCGGAAGATTGTCGCAACAGTCAGGTAACGACCGTGTCGTGGGTCACAGGCAGCCATCATGTTCTTGGCGTCGAACATCTGCTGGGTCAGTTCTGGCACGCTAAGGGCTCTGTACTGTTGGCTTCCGCGAGAAGTCAAGGGAGCGAAGCCGGGCATGAAGAAGTGCAGTCGGGGGAAGGGTACCATATTGACGGCCAGCTTTCGGAGATCGGCATTCAGCTGTCCAGGGAACCGAAGGCACGTGGTGACACCAGACATTGTGACGGACACGAGATGGTTCAGGTCTCCATAAGTGGGGGTGGTGAGCTTCAGGGTACGGAAGCAGATGTCGTACAACGCTTCATTGTCAATGCAGTAAGTTTCGTCCGTATTTTCGACCAGCTGGTGAACTGAGAGGGTAGCATTGTACGGTTCTACGACAGTGTCGGAGACCTGTATGTACGAAGGCATGCTAGGTTAGATTGTTGAATCTATAACAATTTTTCATTAGGAAACCGACTCTTGTGAGGTAAAGGGCTTGCCTTTGGAGAAGGCATAACGCTGAATGTGTTCATGATCCTGTCTGGGTATTCTTCGCGGATTTTTGAGATCAGGAGAGTGCCCATTCCAGATCCAGTTCCTCCTCCAAGAGAGTGGGCAAGTTGAAAGCCTTGGAGGCAGTCGCAGCTCTCAGATTCTTTTCGCACTACGTCCAATACTGAGTCGACCAGCTCAGCTCCTTCTGTGTAGTGGCCCTTCGCCCAGTTGTTACCAGCACCACTCTGGCCTGAAGTACGGAAAAGATTATATGAGCTTTCTGTAGTTAAGGTTAACTAAATTTGAATATTTCCTACCGAAGATAAAGTTGTCAGGCCTGAAGAGCTGTCCGAAAGGTCCAGATCTAACAGAGTCCATTGTTCCCGGTTCCAAGTCAAGTAATATGGCACGTGGGACATACTTCCCACCTACGCAATAGAGAAAGGATGGATTCCAAAACGTTGTCACGGTCAAAATTCACGATCGTAAAAGGCAGTCTCGGGCACTAACTACTTTGGAAGTAGTTAAATTACTAATGATCCCTGCAGAATTTAGTCACAATGACAAAGTACCTGCAATATACCTAACAAAAACTAGCCCTCTCAAAGTCAAGTCAAACTACACATATAGAACAGTTTCAATGCCATTTGCAATTACATTTTTGGGCAGTGTGGAACAACACAGCTCGAGTGGCTTTATGGCCAATCAAATGTACCACTGACCACGTGCATAATGTCAATGCGACACGAGATTAAGATCAGCTGTTGCTGAGACCATGGATCCCCAAAGTAGAGGAAGTTTCTTGCAGCTTAACTGAAACCCAATGTGAAAGCGGTGTGGAAAAGCGTAGATTCGCAGCTTATTTCACTTAAAGACCACTTCCCGTCGGTATGACCGCACTGTGACATACATCGGAATTACATTGGGTAGCTAAATTTCAACATGTGAAACAAATGAAAGCACATGCTCGTTATTCTTCATTCCTTGAACTAAATTAAGAAGTGCCCCGGAAGAAGCGGCAGTCATGATACGAAAAGCGACATCCAGAGAGATCCCAGATGGAAACATTGCCCACGGCTGCCCATAAAAGGATTTCTTGTCGACTCTTAACATCGCGAGAACCAAGACCCGCCTCCGCGATGACGCTGTTCATCATTTGAGTCGACCCACTCGCGCGCCTACTTCGTTGCTCTCGTTTCAGCCCTCCATGAAAACACCCACGAGAAGGGCTTGCGTACAATGGCCAAGGCCAGCCGGACGTTACACGGACCGACAACCGTACATGGCATCAGTCGACCCACATTTCAAGACCGCTCCTTCTCGACGACCTCAAAACGCGGACGCGCTGCAAGAAAACCGTATCCACAGACAAAAGCAGCGTAATTAACCCATTTCCATCCAACATAAAGAACGCTAAATTTAGTGGTGTTATCGAGGCGTGTAGGGAGGACTTCTCAAAGGACAAAGAGCTACAAGCGTACGGCAAAAGTTCGTCGCGCCCAGAACATTCCTGGATAAAGAGCCGTCCAAGTGACTAGGGTGGAAGGTATCCGAGTAGTAACCAATAGCGAATTGTAGATTAGAGGCCCTAGGGCCCTTCAGCGGTCACCAAGAACTGATACCAGAGTTACAGCCAGCCACAAATGTGCAGTACCTTAACTTTAAACAGCGATGCAAACATTCCTGTAATCAGTCAGTTGAGAAATAACGATCAGCACTTCATGCAAAGGAATTCTTCGTCGACTACATCCGACAGCCTTTATGATGTAAATTATAATGCAAGCCGAACTCAAAAGGAGCGGAAAAAAAAAAAAAAAAGATTTAGGGTTTCACCTGGGGAAGCAAGAAAAAGGCAACCCGACCAACGAAAATATTTCTGTCTGGTGTCTTTCCTTCTCTCCCCCTTCCTTCTAGACCGTTCAACTCATCGCCAGTTCACGGTCGGTCAAGTCAATCTTGTTGCAGGAGAAGGGCTGATACAACAAACGAACTGCCAAAAAAATTTCTAAGGTAAAAAAACACCCCTCTCGAAGGCGTAGCATGAAGAGACGCCAGCCAAAAAAAAACAGCCGAAGACAGACGAAAAGGGTTACGTTACCGGAGGCCTCATTGTAATAGACGTTGATGCGTTCCAACTGGAGATCCGAATCGCCGTGATAGCTACCGGTGGGGTCAATGCCGTGCTCGTCCGAGATCACCTCCCAGAACTGAAAATTGGAAACAATTACACGTGGTGTGACTGATGCGGATAAGAAAAAAAAATCATTGTTTTTACTCATTTCGCCGAGGGCTTCAGACGCCAGGACCCGCTGTCATATCTGAACAGCGCTACACTTCAGAAAAAAAAAAAAAAGACCTGCCTGACAGTATCTCAAATATAACTTATCAAAGACCCGGCCGTAAAAGAGTTAACATCTGTCCAGCAGATTGTGGCGTATCAAATTCACGTGTCGTAGTAGGCTCCATATTAATTCCGAGAGGGTGCTAGCTTCAAGTTTACGCAAACGCTTGTATATGCGCGACCAACCAAAATAAATAAAGCCTGGTTGTGGGAATATCCGCAAGAAACTGAAGACGACACTGTACAGCACAGGACCACCCTCGTACACGGCAAAAAGAAATGGAAAGGCGTAAAGAGAAAGGAGGAAGCAGATTCCATTTACGAAGAGGCTTTCAGATGGGATATGCATAGATATGCCGGGATACATCTCAGTGTAAAAAGAGTTCAGAGGATGGTACACTTCCCAGCGAGTCAATAGATTTGATGCTTCTGTTAGTATGATAGTATTATAGGGGTGCACGCATTTGTGCCCTATGTTTATAAATATACAGGAGGCGAGGTGCATGGCCGGAAGAGTAAGCGAGGCGTGGTTGGTGGGCATCAGCGGGATTGGCTCACTTCCTGGAGAACAGGCCATGTGATTCATGCCCATGTAGGTGTACCACATCAAGTAAGTGGAGGGGGACGCAGGCCATGTGCGCTCCATCAAGCGGTCATGACATTCTTTTGCCTCGCATTTACGACCGTATCTACTGGTGTTATTTTAAGAACTTCGATTTATTGATGCTGAAAGCATTCAAACATGCCGCCTGAAAGAACGATTGAGTTTTTACTGACGTTCACGCGTGTATCGACAAAATAAGCATCCAAAACTTCAGGTGGATCATACTAGTGAACAACAACAACGGGAAAGAAATGCTGGGAAAAACCCGATGACGAATCCCCCCCATTCACTGAACAAGGTTGCCAGCTCAGCGTACTACAGCTTGTACTAGTTCCATCGTTACGGCGACTGGGAGAGGGTCTCAGTTTCCTTACACTTGAGCTTTAGGGACGGCAGATATTTGAGAGTGCCTCCAGTTTGAAAACCGCGAAATTTAGACTTAAAACTCAACACCGGCTCATACACGACTGCAAGCACGTCAGACGACAGCGTGTCGTCTGTAAGCATCCGCTTGGTCGTACACAGTCAGTCTCCGTGATTACATCACCATGACAGCGCCTCTATTCGCTCAAGCGTAAAAATTGCTCTTCACAAAAGCATGCGATGCCGGAAGCCAATTACGCGTGTGAGAGGGTAGACAAAAACGCTATATCCTTCAAGAGCTCGTCAGCGGCGGGAGAGAGCTACCTGCTCGACCGGATGTCTTCGGTAGGCAACCCACGTCCAACAGTGAAGGTACCCCGACTATAGTGTAGACTACGGTCACGCTTGTGTTGCCGTAAGGGCAGCCAGGCGCAGCCAGAATGAGTATAGATTCGGAAGCCTCTGCCTTCTTCCCCCTCCCTTTAGACAGAGGTCGTTCGCATTGTACGACTAAAAAGTATGGCTTTGACTGTTCTGGTCATGAAAACTTAGAGGGTCATAGTGCAAGCCAGATGGTGTCAATGGCTTGTTGGAAACAGACATAACTTGTAACCTATCTCGCTTTCGCAATGTTTCGTTTGCAGAGCTAATAATGTGCGTGGGCCACATAAGTGCAGTGGGATTAGTCGGCATAGCTCTGCGCAGTCAAGTAACAACTTGCGCAAGGGACATTGAAACAAAACTAACTGGATGTGTATTTTTTTTTATTCTCGTAGAAGTTTGTCAATTAACAAGCTGTAAGCAGCACAATGTTGCATTCAGCTTGAGTTACAACCATTCGTGGCCCTGGAGCCTGTGATAGAATCCTGGTAAACTAAACGGTACAATGAGCCACCTGCCAATAAAGGCGTAAAAAAGATATACCGCAGGAATAGCTCGATCGGAACTACATTATACACAGTGCGTGTATCGCATAAAATATCATGACCAGGGACAATGGAGAGGCATTTTCTCTTAGTAATGCGATATCATGCGCACTCTTACGCCTGTGCGGGTTTGTTCCTTCCACCCGGCGTGCACCAGTCTACCCTAGCGGTCTCATCCAGGCTCTTGGAATATCCAGAGAAGAACGAGTGGAATACTCTACCGTCTATAGTTTTTACAGAAAGACTGAAGATGAAAACTTGAGCTTATCGTAATTTGCCTGCTTTCAGCACAAACACAGCAGTTGGGTTAATATTGTCCTGCGAACTGCGCTTTGTAAGGCCAAACATTAAAACCAAGGGCGTGGTTCACCACCTGCTACCGATAATGGCAGCCAGCTGAGAACAGAACGGTATCGATGTTTTCTTCCGGATAGAGATAGTTACTGATAAATACCCAATATCATACCGATAAAGCAGGCTTTGGTAAGTTTTCGTCTGGTTGACAACATTTGACACTTTGTTCATCTGCTGTGCTGAGCGCATCCGTTAGTCTCACGGGGGGAATATATATATAATATTGCGGGGTATTTGCGTGGTACAGCGATGACTTTCCATACAATTATGCCACACTATCACCGAGTCGGTTATATCATCCTTACAGCGCATCATATGCGCCAGACGTTTTATACGGCAAATATGCAGAGCGTCGCAACTTCAAACGAATTTATGATGAGATATTTACGCATCGCTGCAGAAATTCGTCTAAAGTTGTAGCTGACATCTTGCACGCTGCCAGGTTACGCGCTTGAATAGTTCCAATAATACACGTAAGTTGACGCCAGTCACGTATTTTGAGACAGTACATGCTGGTAGTGTGAAAAGCAGTTCGCAGAATCGCTTTGGCTCAGAGTGGGCGTGACGATAGGAACATTAAAAACAGGAAATGGAGGCGCGAAGCACTTTCCACAGATTGAACGTTCATGCATGTACTACAAAAAATGTGGAAAGCACTCCGTCGCCTCTTTAGTTGTCACAGCAATATGTATACGTGTCGTTCGGTGCAGTTTTCGCAATAGAAGCTGAGACTCCTGCCAGACCTACTCGACCCCCATGTACACGAAGCACGTGTGAGGTGGGAAAATCCCCAAAGACTCAGCAGAAACCAAGTGAGTCATCGCCGATCAATGGCTCAAACCCCGAAAACACAACACAGCGCAGACGAAATGAAAGCTTTGTCGTCTGCTTACCTTGGCACCGATCTGGTTACCGCACTGGCCGGCTTGGATGTGCACAATTTCTCGCATATTGAAATAAAACGGTATACGCAACGGCGAAAGATACGATAAAATTCACGCCAGCACCGGAGACCGTGTGCCGAATGGCGAGGAAACGCCTTCGCATTACTTTTATAGCCTTCCCTCTCTCTGTTAGTGCGGTGAGAGGGCGCAGCGCTCGCCGTTGCCCAAATTCGGGCAAACATATGGCACTGTACACCGGGAACCGGTTGGTATTCCCACATTGTTCTTTTGCGGCCCCCGTAACTACCATATGTGACACAAGCTACTTCTCCTGTTTTTCATTTTGGTATAGAAAATAATGTGACTCAGAAGCGGGATAGCAAAAATAAAAATACGCGTAGCAGGCAACCTTGCCGTGTTCATACGCTTGCACCTCACTTTTTTTGTGTGTGTGTGTGTGTGTGAAAACGTGTCAGAAATATGCCACAATACTTTATTTTTTGGTTTTTACGCCATATCTTTACGAATCCGTACGTCGAGACTTGTCGGAATGAGTTGCCTATTTATGTCGGCTCGGAATACCAGAGCCCGAAAACACATATCTATTTATATCTGCCAATGTTTTTTCGAGCGTGTTGCACGTGCTATCTGTAAACAGCGAAGTTGACGTCAGCCGTACACAAACACCGTGGCGTTTGGGAAAAGCAGCTTTACTGAATGGGCTGCTACAATGTGTGTTTTAATTGCGCCCCGTGCTTTTCATTTTCTGCTGCCAGAGAACCTGCCTGGTGTGTACTATTGAGTCATGGTCCTGTCATCTCCTGTGTTTTGTCTCCGTGAGTATTTACCCAAAAAGCTCAGGGTTATTTGTTACTCGTCCTGAACATTTGGAACTCATCCTGAGTTCCCCCGGTAAACCCTCTTCTACCTCCCAACTTCATGGGCTATATAATTATTGTAAACACTTTCTAAACTTTATTACGCACAACCTAGGTAAATAAAGAAAAACTTATTTTTTCAGATTCACATCTTAATCAATTCATGCATACTTTGAGATGTACATGAACAGAAGTGAACATGAAGTGAACAGACTTGAAGTGAACAGACTTTTTCTTTTCACCTATAAATTACTATTGTTCATAAATAGTACAATTCAAAACGTATTTTCATTGCTCACAGGTCTAGTATTGGAGACATCTGAACTTGTACCACCTACGTGTACGCCATGATTGCTATTGATCCGAGGTGGTATATATGCGGTTAAAATGTATTCTTAGAACCACGCTGTTCGGTAGGGATGAACGTCCTGGGCTAGGATTTCACAGAAGATAGGAGTAGCATTTTATATCCAACCTCGTATTCAGTTTTGCTGTTACTGCTGGTTGCCATTCTCCGCGCCTCTACTACAGCAGTCTTCCGGGGGCGTCGCTCCAATTCTTGAGCGCGCGGCTGCTCAATATCCATGTTTTCTTTGGCCAAGGCAGTTGGCTGTATCCACTGCTGTAGGTCAACGTCCATCTGGTCTAGTGAGGCATAAACCTGACGATAACACTGGAGACCAGGAGTTTGGAAACAGTCTTAATTATCCATCCCAACTGAAGGGATTCAGTATATCGGAAGGTTTGGCTGTTATGCTTTATTTGCTTCATGCACTGCTATTTCCACGGACCTTGTCCACAAGGACGTGCTGGTCTCTCTATATAGGAGGTCACCTGACGCGCAATTAACGTGCAGTCGTCGTTACCTGGCTTCATATTAGGGATATCCTGCCTTTTTCATGTGAATGTAACGACTGTCCGGTTTTCGACATCCATTACAGAACATTCCCGTGACTGAGCAAAAAAATACGAAGGCAAGTATTTAAAATACCGCATTTTGAGTACATACTCATTAACACACTCATAAAACACTTGTAGACATAACACATATGTCACTCAATGTACATGGTCAAAAACACTTTTCGTGACTTTATTTCTTAGTGTTACGGAACGTCATTTGGACAGACTATTTCCCTAGTCGGTAAAGGCCCTGAGAAGGGCTTGGAAGTCAATCTCCCGGAGTAACCTAACGATTACGCCACCTATTAGTCACGTGTCCTCTTTTATTCCGCCACTTATTAGTCACGTGTCCTCTTTCCGGCAGGAAAATTTCTTTACGACAAACACTTTATTCACAAATACGTGCGCGTAAAGCCAGACACAATATATTTCTCATACGCCATGAATATTTAAGGAGGAAAAAAAAGAAGAAAATCCTCCTACAGAGAGGCCTTGTATGCCTTTAGCGCAGACTAGACTGGGGCGTGGAGCCCTGTCGGCCGTGTACTCGACTTTTTTCACGTGGAAACGGAGCGAGGGAGAAAGACGCCCACAGTTTACTCTGGAACAGGACCAAAAAAGCGGGCTGTGCTCGGGTTGTCGTGTTAGTGAATGATAGCTGGACAGACAGGCAACGCGTAATATAACCTTAGGGCAGAAACTTCATCAATCTTTGTTTTGATCATGTGTTCAAACCGCGTAGGAATATACAGGGTGTCCACCAGCATGCGGAACAGAATTTTTTTTAATGTGTTGCGATAATGTGCCTTATGTCTGCGCGGGTGAGATATACGGCCTGGCGGACATTATTTTGAGAGCAGAATTTAGCTAATTAACGACTGATTAATTAAAATTCACTGGTTAACTTTTTAATTTGAGAACCAATGGCAACTATTGAGTAGGTCGACGTGGAGGTAGTGGTTGGCAGAGGCTATTCCAGACTTTAGAAATTGGGTAGCGAGCATGAACTTTGAGATATCGATCACCAAACAAACTTTGCTGTCGATAGCGAAACTAGAAGCGCCGGCACCCGAGAGTGACGCGAAAACATTGCCGGAAGACCAACCACCTACTCTATGTCGAAGGACCACGTGGTTATGATGAAACTTGGGTTAAAATCGCGCGTGACAGCCAATGCCAGAGTCTCTGCCCTCAGCTATCTCCGCAGTGATATCGCATCAGTTATCACCAGAATGAACCTATAGTCAGATGAATAGGGGTTGTCGTCTTGTTTGTGGCTTCACAATCTTGATCAATCCGTCCTCTCCTCTATGTCTCCGTTTTTCGTCCCCTTTTGCGTCGCACAAGCTCTGCAGGCTTTTTTTGCTATGGATTTCATGCACCAGCTCGCCTGCTGCGCCTATGCAATTTTCTCTCTCCTAACGCACCCGATTTTCAGTACATTGTGCTGTTTTAGAAGCGATATGTCATCGCGGAGATAGCTGTAGGCAATGGCTCTGGCATCTGGGCATCGTTTTCTTCCGACGTAGAGTGGGGTTGGGCTTCCGGCAGGCTTTTCACGTCACTTTCAGGTGTCGGTACTTTTAGTTTCGGTATCGACAGCAAAGTTTGGTGATCGATATCGCAAAGCATAAGTCCGCTACCCAATTTCTAAAACCTGTGGTAGCGTCAGTCAATCAGCGCCTGCAAGTCCACATATTCAGTAATGTGCCCTATCTTCTCTAATTACAAACGTATCGAGTAAATTTTAGCTAATTAGTCGGAAATTAGTTACAGTTTGCTCTTTATGCTGCTTTCAGCGTTCGCGTAGCACTACCTAACATATTCAAAAAATTCTATTCCGCTGACCGGTGGACACCCTGTACGTGCGTGAAAGAGAACGGTTTAGCGAGCCGCTGTTTTGGAAACAGAATCCAGTGGCCTTATACTCGTACCACTCAGGCGGTTGATCGCCACGGTTGAGATACGACAAGAGATGAAACGAAGACCCGGCAGACGACAGTTGCGGTCGCTGTCCTTTGTGCCTTTTGCTCAACGCTGAACCCTAATAATGGTGAAGCGATGGCAGCGCTGATGACAGCTGCTTGTCGCCCCTGGGTATGCTGAACCCTCTTGCTGCACGGAAGGAAAGAAGGGCTTAAACAAACAAAAACGTGGTCGTCAAATACCTGAGCCTGGACAAGCGATGCAAGCGCAGCACGCGCATATGAGGCTCTGCAACGCCGCGACACTCAGAATGATTCAAGAGTCCTGCGACAGACGACGACGACGAGGATTTTGACCCACCAGGGAGCTCGAGTTGTGGAACATGAGAACAGTTGGTTCTTCGACAGCGTATGATTAAAAACAGTTGCTGCCTCCCTGTCTCTGCTGCCTAACCTTCTTCCGCTACTAGAATCTTGTCGAAAACGGTTTGCGCGTCTTCATCCCTCTGGAAGGTTTTTACGACGTCGTTCGTTGTCGGGATGTGTCGAGGAGGTGCGTGAAAGCCAAGAAAATTTTAGTCATACGCTGACAAATTACAAACTGTTCTAATATTGCACAGCTCGAGCTCCCTCTTGGGCCTCAAAATCCTCATCGCCGTCCGCGGGTGATGGGGGTGCGACAGTCCTTTATATAGACTTGAAGATAGCGTACGAGTCAAGAGAGCACAACGATATGCAGGGAACTAACTATAAACACAGCGGGTTTTATTTTTATTTTTATTCTTTAATGGAAATGGAATTTTGTTCCATTGCAGTCTGTGCCAGTGACTGTGGTTTTTGCAGTATGGATGCCGCTATCAGCATTAACTACCCTCCCTAGGGCTTTCGAAAAATAATAACTGAGACGACGGGAACGAAACCCTATGTTCACAGTTGGCAAAAGCTGGATTGCGGGATTCAGTATGGTGTAGACCACTGCGCGCTATTTATTTCATACGATTAACAATCATATCGGAGTTCTACGTTCCTCATTGATATCAGACCCATCGTAGAGGTTAGAACACAGGCAGAAGGACCAAGTTCCACTCTGTCGTACTAAAGCCTTCTTCGAATCTTCGTCAAAACATCTTCAGAACGGAACGTGGAATGGAAAGACATCGTAGTTGTATAGACTTGAGCCTTTCGTAAAGAAACACTATCAGAATCCCAGAAATGGAAGAGGTGCTCATATCTTCGACGACTAACCAGAACAACTTGACCTATTGGTGGGAGAACATCAACCGGGACAGATCAGGAAAAAAAGGAAGGTATTCATTTCAGCTTCAGCTGCTCATGATATCAAAATGTCGACATGTTGCTTTCTTGTTTTATTTTCCTTGCCTTCTTGTCCTTCTTCTTCTACCAGTACGTCACCTTTTTTCTTCTTCTTTCTTCCTTTTAGGTCCGTTTTGTATAAGATTGTGAATATCTTACGTATTTATAAGTACACTGTTAACGCCCCTCCCCTCTTCAACTCATTTCATTAACATATGGGAAAGAGTAGAACGTATCGCGGTAATTTTACCCAGTGTACCGCGAGTTCCTTTTGATGAGAATGATCTCAAGAGCGTCCCTTATGAATCCAATCCATTCCAATCCAAGAGAAAACAAGCGCGAAAAGGCTCGAGCCTGTTGTCCAACTGCCTACCGGCTCTTCAGTTTCTGTGAATTCCATTCCTCAGCTTTCCCATGGCCCAGAGAAAATCAGTCTCATTACATAGCGGTCGTTGGAGCAGCACAGGGCTAACTGACACCCAAAACGTTTGTGTGGGGATCCCCACTGACATACCGAAAGGCGAACAGCTGCTCACTTGCTTACGCAAGTGCTGGTACCTATCCCTCAAGAAACTGGAACGACAACACGACATCCCTTTAGAGATCGAGCATGCCCTGTTCAAAAGGGGCGAAGGCCTATTCGACGAAGATGGTCCCCTGGCGAGCTTCAGCACTTGCTACAGACACCGCCAAACAATCGCTTTCCGAAGAAGACCTCATGAACTACTGCGAAAAGTACAGACGCGCGGCGGAAGAAGGAAGGATATGGAATAAATTGGAATCCAACGGGATAGTGCTGGACAAGCCAAAGCAGGCTGACCTAAAGTGCGTAGAGAGGATACCAACTTCAGCTCAGAAGTGCTAGCAAGGCTTGCTAAACAAGAGCGAGGAGTGCAAACGAAGAGCTCCGCTTTGCGTAGAGAAGATGCTGAAAGTCTCTGAGCAGCTGAGTTCCTATGTTAAAGCGCATGAGGAAAAAATCCAGGCAATCCCCCACGGTGCAGCATCGTTCTGCCAAGACAAGACCGAAGAGCTCGTACAAGAAGCGTCTGGCAAATAAATAAGCTTCAGCGTGCTCTACTTTCAGAACGCCTGGCCGGAAACGAGCATTAGGTAGGCACTCCGTCGCGTCCCTACATGGCTGTATACGTGTTAACGAAGACATATACAATAGTAAGTGCGCTGTTGATCAGCAACACTTTATCTTGCATGGCACGTACCAGAGAAGCATAAACACCGGGAAACCAGTTGGGGATGAGAGACTGTCGTTCACTGTGTACGAGTTGGCTTATACAAAGCTATGTTACATACATAAGTGCCCGGGACAACAAATTTTTCTTGAAGAATTTTTGCTCGAATCTTGAAGGGCAGAAAATATAAAACATTCCTACAAAGTTTTGCGATGCTTGGCCCGGTCTAAATCGAGCGCGCCGTATTGAGCCTCGTGGCTCCTCCTCGCCCACCTCACTCTACCGGAGAAGAGGGGCAGTGACGTCACTATTACTTTGGTACACTTGTCCCCTTGACAGCACAGCGTAGTATCGCAGTAATTTGTTTTCACGTCGTTTTAAATCATTTGCAATGTGTCAAATAAACTTGATGAACTGCTGTTCGTGATCAATAATTAAAGCCACTGGGGCTTTATGTTGATGAACTGGTCTACTTACGCACCGGTTTGCAAAGGTGATTCATGCATTCAGGCCACCAGTAGCGAGAAATCCATAGGAGGAGCTCATCGATTATACGCCATTTCCGTTCAGCAAGTAGGTATTACGCAATTCCGGTAGAATATGGCAGCTCCCGTGGAATAGGCATTCGGGAGGAAAATCGAAGTCTAAGGGGTCATATGCAAATGAGATGGAGAGAAGGAAAAGTGCAAGATAAAGGGGAATTCCCAGTCTGCATCAACACGCTATGTGATCAAACGGAAAACTGATTGGTAGGAAGATGTCGAAGCCAGATTAGGAGATCCACTGCCGGAAAAACACGATGAGGATCGCTGGCCGTTTGGGCTCTTTCTAGTTCTTGTTTCACATTCTGTCTCATTTGCTATGAAACAGAGTGTGCAAATTTCGTATTTCTGCAAACGGGATAGCTTTTATTGGGCACCTGCAATCTCGTTTTTTCCATAAAAGTTCTTGCGAAAGAGCTAATTGCCTAATTGTAATTAAATACTGCAAATTCTAAATAATTAGTAATCAGACAGATGCACACCGTGTCATATACAATGCCCTCCAGCCATGTGGAACATACTGCTGTTCTTATAGCTGCCTTCTTTTTTCTCCCTTTTTTAAGAAACCTGAGATGGGGAGCATGAAGCGTCCCACGTTCCAATTTTGGTGCATGGTAGCCGTAGTTGTCGATGCTCCATTATGTGGGATTTGGGTCAGCCACCCCGACTGCCTCCAGCCTAGGCCAGCAGGCAGTCGGTCCCACTTCTCGGGGGTCCCACGCTCGTTCGTCGGAAAAGGAAGCACGGCAGAGACAAGAGCTTCAGCACATACCACTTTT
>JARGYV010091931.1:0-11857 GCA_029532675.1 Ornithodoros moubata
TTTTGACGTGCGCCGGAAATCTCCGACACACGGTGCCAGTAACAATGTTTACCTCCCCACATTGCTACCGTCCTCGACCGGGATCGAACCCGCGAACTAACACTAATTGCGTGTTTTGCAGGATCATGGACGTCAGGATAAGCATTATACATGAACTTCCAAGCTGGTGCCTTCCAGTACAATAAGCCTCACTAAACCATTCAAGTTTGCAGGAGCTACTGTGCTATAGAACTTAGCACCAATCGTGTCTAACTCAGTCAAGTGACGGTCTTGACAGCAATCATACTAGCGGCACTTAATGTAGTAAAAGTGCTTAACTTACCATGTTTACTCATGTGCTAAGGGTTAAAGGACCTCACTGTGAAGAGCATGCTTCCGTTGCCCTATCAAGGCAAACATCGAAAAGGCAACATTCAGAGCAAACGTTTGCGACACGAAACACAGCGTTAGACCACGAATACGTGACGTATCCATCCCATCGGATTGACCTCTGACTCCTTCAATGTGAGTTTGAAACTGTACAGGATTGGAACTCCCTCTCAACTCTCCATACCCGACCCATGGGAATCGAGGAAGAGTGACGTCGTACAAGCTGTACTCGCGCACTTAACGAGCTGTGGCATGCAGGAAAGGCTCAGCCTAGTCCAATGTGATGGATGTGTTAGAACTTTCCTAGTGTTCCGTTCTACTGGCTGCATGATTATGTTCATCCACATCGACATTGCTCAACATGGTGGTGATATGGTAACCAGCAGCGTCTTCCGCTTTGATACCTTCTCTTGGTGAACAGTATACATTTCGTTAAGATGCGTTCATTTGTCCGATGGAGTCGTCTTTTGTCTTCACTATCCTTTAGAAAAAATTGGTTGCTCCCACTCGCTTGCCAGCGCGGTGGAAAGTGAATCGCGTATAGAAGCGCCTTTTGGCTTCAGTTGGGTTCACTAATGCATGGTGCCACATAAGTGGCAATGACTCTTGAGCTCACATGGTCCCATTCGTCTAGAAATAACGGCAGATTACACAGGTTTTATGCGTCGTCAAGCCCGAGAGACTTTCTTTCAAAGTTCATAAGTCATTACGTATTGCAATCCATATGCGAAAGCAGGACACACTAATCACCTGTCTGCCTGCTTGAGTGGGAGGCCGTTTGTCCTGGAGCTACCGACTGTGCCTTGGAGGTGCCCGGCACAGAAGAGCGCAGAGAATATGTGACCTGAAAACGCTGCGAAAAGATAAGGGGAGAAAATATTAGCAAAGAGGAAAGAAATAAAATAAGATAAAACACACCATGACTCACCTAATTGCTTCAATTGGGTACCGAAAGGCACGTTCGGCGTTATTTGTTTATCTTCGCCCACCAGAGTCCGTCTTTGGAGTAAACTCGCCGCGAAAGCTGACAGATTGCTCATGTGCGCCCCCTGTACCCGACCTTCATACTTTTCACATTCCCAATCTATCGTCAGCTCCAGATGCCGTACACCTTTGGGAATGGCTGTTGAGTATTTCTTTACTAGCAACAGAAAGCTTGACTTTTTTCGTGCTACCGCACCTTTCGGTAGAGGAGGTGAGGGTGCAGCGACTTCCCCTTTGAGCAAACAGAGCACTTTGCTTAAAACTGAGGTCCTTGGTTTTGCCCCTTCCATTAATTGTCCTAACTGTACAAACGTTATTAGTAACGCCATACGTTAGAGACAAACTCATTTTCTCAGACTTCATTATGCGACTACAGTCCGCATTAAAGTGCCTGTTGGACAATTACGGTGAAATTTAGTCACTTAGACACACATGAAGAAAGCACACATTTTCTTCCATAATGAGGTCGACAAGTGATCGGCACCGCTGACAATTAATTTATTAGTTAATAATTGCCGCAATTATTCTAAGCATGATTGTTGTAACTACTGCGTTATGTCAGTAAAAGAACAGCTCAGTACGTCTGAGCAGAAGTAGTACGGCTATGCATGTCTTTCTATATGACCCAGTCCATCCTCTTCTTTCCGCACACCTGCTCCAATCATGTATAGTCGAGTATTGGCAGGAGATCATTCGACCATGAACAATGAGGTTACAGACAATCACATGAGAGCAGCCCGTATATTGTTATTGCGAAGTGCGAGTAAAAAGGACCACCTTGTGCGTCATACTCAGGTGAATGACCGGCCCAAATCAAGTCTCTGGTATTACATTGCCATTTGCGCTCGACGTAACGACTGACGCTATCGGTCTGTGGGAGGATAACCCGTGCAGGCACCCATGCTAGTGGCGGATGAGGAAGATAGAAGAAATGTGATTGGGTGAGGCCGCGATGGTGATTTCGTCGCATGAACATCCCCAATGCGTTAACCACTCGGCCATCTCGTCAGCGAGGCAACCACAGGAAGCGCTATATACTCCGATCCTGACATCGCTCGGTCAGCCTTGTTTGCTCTCATGTGATGAAAGCGTTGGTTACCTACCCGTGTGAATTTTTCATGCACACTATAGAGCAGTCGTTACACGAAGAATCGAGAGAAATTACTCGAGAATCGATTTTAATTTCCTTATTGATTCCTTTTATTTTTTGTCGTATTCAACGCGTAGCATTGTATGTGGGATGGAGCAAATATGTTCTCTACAAATCTAACGATGGATACATGGATGTGTTTTCCAGTTCAAGCTGTTTCATTCTTAACTCAAAACTGTGTGATGAAGTGACATAGACGTTGGAAGCTCGAGGATAAACATCATAACTTACAATCTTGAGTATTGGCCCAGGTGTTGTCCCACAGTGTTCGTCTCCTTTCAGTGCCCACGCGCAGGCTTCTAGTTTTGTGTGTTCGCCACTTGTTTCAATTTTCCTATAGGGATTACGTGTTTACATCAGATTCCCGTTTACTCTGTCGTGCATGCAATCATCTAACTGGGGAGGCAGCGGCATCTATTGAACGCGAAGAAAAATTGATATTCTAAGAGTGAAACACACAGGGACGGGGGGAGAAAATCAACACGAAGTAGATTAATGCTTCACTAACTGTATTACGTATATAATCCGTCGTATGCGGTATTTTTGTTTTCGTCTTAATCAACCAATATGCAAGACGGCGAGACAAAGGAAGAAAAATCAGACACTGTTTGTCGAGCAGGGGGTAGCAGAATGTGCCGGGCGTAACCGTAATCTTTTATGTACGCATTAAACTCTGAACCATCAGCATCCAGTTAGTATGCATGAAAACAAGAATACCGTTTTGCGACTTAAGTGTATGACTGCCGCCTCGTTGATGATGCATGGGCGGGCAGATGCCTCACCAAGACAGATGGCCTGATTGCACCGTTTGTCTCTTGGATGTTTGTCTCGGTACCTCCATTTGTCTTGCCGATGCGAAAGATGTTGTTGCTCACGCAACCAACGCATTTTGCTATGCATCCAAAGCTTAAGCAACAAGGAAATAGCCGCTTCTTGCCCCCACGTACATTCGTGTTGTTTAAATATTTATGAAGGCTCTCCACCCATCGGAAAAGACAAATGATGAGACCAATGTTTTTTGTGTCCCAGGCTGTTTGTGAGACTGTGGCAGACGGGCGAGAAAAAGCTACATTAACGCCCATGTTCAGATTCTGCACGAAACTTTGAATAGGTTGAATCATTTCTTTGTTTCGTTACTAAGGTTGGAACTGCCCTTTCGGTATGTGTGTGCGACAACTGTGCGAGAAAAAACTTCACGCGAAGACACGCTTTGACACTCTAAAAACTAGAACAGAAAACCTAGAACAAAAAGGAAGACGTAGAATGGGATGCCAAGAAGGATATCAAGAGTAGCAATAATAGCAACACATAGCAAAAAGGAAGATACAAATAACAAAGAAAGTACAATGATAACGACAGCAACACCAGAATAACGACGGAAAGTGTAGCAACAGACATAGCGACTGCTGTAACACCTTGATACTTTGTAATTATGAGTCGCCTCCATCGTCTTGTAACTATGTCAGTCGCCGTGTAACTATGATTCCTCAAGGTATCGAACCCTACTGACTTGATCGTGTCATACATTGCTCATCGTATCTTATTATCGTTACTTATCGTATCTTACCTTCTTATCTTTGTTCCCACACCAGAATTAACTGATGGTTCAAGAGCTCTAGAGCAGCCAGTCCCAACTAGGGGCTACCGCCCCTATGTCTGTCACATAGTATGTTTACACAAACCAACCAAACCAACTGTTGTAACCAGACTTAAGTGTTGGCTTCACCTCATGCTTGCATACAAACGATCAAGTACGATTTATAGAACAATACGGGGTAGTTAATATCACCCGATCGAGAGAACTGGTTTTTGGGAGGGGATCAAGATAGAACCAGTTGCCGTTATTTCAAATTGGGCAAAAAGGCATCGAACACGGTAAGGGTAAGTTACACAAAATAGTCGCGAGGCAAAATAAGGTGTTACATAATGTACAAATCTGAGGCGATGCAGGCGATCACCTTTTAAAGTGTTCTCAGGTTTTTGCATTATGAGTCAAAGTCACCGGTTGACTTAACGTAGTTTAATGAAGGTGGTGTAGCAAATATATAAAACGGAAGAGGGGAATTCATTACATCAATTTCAGGCTCAGAAAAGATAAAAAATATCACCGCATATTTTAATCCATTCGGATTTGTGTCGAAATTTTAATTAAAATGCACTTTGGCGGAAATTATATTTTTTTTTGTTCCAAACCGCATGGCCGAGTGAGCTAAGGCGCCGCTCATTCCATGCATAGACTGGGAGGTTGTGGGCTCGAGTCCCACTACTAGCTGTGCTGTCTGGGGTTTTCCCTGGGTTTCCCTCAGACATTCCAGACGAACGTCGGCACAGCTGCACTTAGTAGGTCCAGGACGCACACTAATGCTCCCGTTTTCTGCACCTTCCTGCCGTCGGTCACAGTTATCTCGCGGTGTTAAAACACACAAATTCTTTATGTAGCAGTAGGGCGTACGTAATTTATCAAGCCTCTGCAATGCGAAAATAATGCCCTATCCACGTTTTTTTTTCTTTCTTTATTTATTTTATTTTTATTTTTTTTAGTATTACTGCCATTTTGGACATTCAGCCTTTTTTAGGTTGTGATTGCATTCGATGAAGCCGGTGTCCTCTCTGGTCTAAATCTCTGAAACATATCTGCTTTAAAATGTCTTACAAAACAGATATTTCTAATCAGAACACCATAATCCACTGCATCCTTGGAATAATCGTGAGGCGCAGTAGAAACGAAAAAAAANCACGAAGCCAAACACTACGATATCTTGATCCCTCACAGATACCCAAGCGGCCCAATGTACTGTACTGTAATGTACTGTAATGTACTGCACTTGGGTGCAATAGGGGTGGACGGATGGAACAAGGTTGCTTTTGCAGTTCGCGCCACGTCAGAAAGACAGCGACAAAAAGATAAGACAACTGTCGACCACCCCTATTACACCCGACTTTCAGTAGATTGTGCCGCCTGGGTACATCTGGCCCAGGCCAACAACTGCGTTCCATACCATCGTTGGACAACAACAACAATAATAAATGATGATGATGATGTGGGAGATTCACCACTCCTGGATGGATACATGGCATTGCAGTGTGCCGGCGAAATTTAAGGCACAAGCCATTGCGGTGCCTAGTTCACTTTCTCAATACAAATTCACTAAGGAAAAAAAAAAAGTGTTTCCCGCGCAAAACGCTTTCCTTGAGATAGCCGGCTCATTTATGGTACGGCAGATTTGCTTCGTAATTATTTATGAATAACTATACATGAATAGGGTAGGATCTCTAATAAACGTTAATTCTAATAAACGTTATTTCTAATCGATATAGCCTCATCTATTCTTAACCAATCCTCTTCGGGCTTTCTGCATTATATGTGACGGCACGAGGACATTCTCTCTAGAACGCTGATGAATATTCTAACATTTAGTTATGACCAAATCTCAGTCCAGTCACCTGTAATGGTGCTTTGGCGCCGGCCGTCAGCGAGATCAGAAATTTCAATGAGAGTATCAAAAGACATAATTGGTGTTCGACGTAACTGGGATGATAACTGTGAAATTAAGAGAAGAAAACTTGTACAAAATGCTTAACTACTTGCTAATTCCTTTATATATATATATATATAACACGTACAGTGTCAGCCTTCGTTATAACAACGGTAGGGCCTCAGTCCTATTAGCAAATCTTAAACGAGAAACCGAAGATCAGAAAAAGAGGACAGCTGTCACTGGGTCAAGGCATGTTGTAGACCCGCTCAGCACCTTCTGCCAACTGCGGTCATATAGACTTCTTTGGATTGATGCCTTCAGGTAACAAATGATCCGCAGTCAATCGGTTGCATCGTCAGCACTGTAGTCTCATGTGGGTGGAGCGCTTTCAAAAAGCACTTTACCTGAGTAGAAGTGCATCTATTGAAGCGCAATGCGCTTCACGCTTCGCTGAGATTTTTTTTCTTGCGTGTCGTGCGCTCTGTGTTGCTTCGTGGCTATTGCCGGCAAGATGGAAGCATTTGGTGTGTCTCTTGAGCATTGCCAACATCGTAAGAGCGATCGATGCTGTCGACAAAACGTCTATGCCGCGTAGATATCTGCTTCTTCTTTTTCTCTCCTTCTTTCTGTTTCTGTCCATCTCTATTTCTCTGTTATTTTTTATTGTTCAAAAGTCATCAGGAGTACACTGACCCAGGGAAGGATAGCAAAAGGGTGTTCCCATATTCTGCTATGTATGCCTGTTTGAAGGCGATGTTCAGTAGTGGAAAGAAAAATAAAGATAGAAAGCAGTCAAATGCTCCTCTCTCAGCAATAACAGAATTAACCACTGAGGAGGGAGTGAGGTGCTTCACCACAATGGATGTGATAGCCTACTTGACTTCCTTCTTTGTTGAGTTCGCTCCTCATAAAGAGGGACACACTATTCTAGGTCACGATGCAAAACAAATAATAATAATGGTGATGATTATCATAGTAATAATGATAATAACAATAATAAATATGTATGTCATTTAATATAACGATATACACCTAGAAGCATACCGCAAGAACTGAACCTTTGCGCTGTCGTAGTGTTTTGACTTTTTGGCTAGTTACACGACAAACATCCGTTGTTAATTGTTGCTATTCCATGGAAACGTTGAAACCACAATAAGACTATATAATCAAACTATAATAACTTGAAAGACTAATATCTTTTCTCTCTCTTTCTGCACTGCGTGCAATACAAGAACCTGTATAGTATACCTAAGCGCATTTATCGAAGCCCTAGGTCGTTCTATAGACACCGCACGAGGGAGAGGTGTATGTAAAGCTGGAGCCATTAGCTGCCAAATCCAGGTGGTAATTTACATAGAGCGTTATTAATTGCGTTGTATAGAGCGTGGATTCACGTCAGGAGCGAAGACCGCGAATGAAGTTACACCTCAAAGTTATAAGACAGTTTTCGCGGCGTTTCAAGCTTAATTAAACGACCAGCTATGGGAAAGCTTGGATAATTTATCGCTAGAATTTCTTGCTCGGGAAACTCTCGCCTGACTCGGCGACAAGCGACGGCATAGTGAACACTGGCACATGATCAGTCGTAAAAAAAAAAAAAAAAGACAATTCAAACTGGTGGAGAAGCGTGTCAGCAACTGCACTATATCGTAAATTACGAATTGCATATATGTAAAAAGGAAAAGAGTGAGAAAGAAGAAGCCGTAATCAAGTGAACTGCCAATGTTGGGTGCAGCCGATATTCATCATAGACGCTGCGCTTCTCTAGGGTCAGGAAGAAGCATGTAATATATACTTAATTCGTATGCCTTGGAGCTGAGCAGGGTTCGGTTTTCACGACAAGAAGCAGCTCTCTTTTTGGAGCATGACCTTAGGGATGTCCCTGTCTTCTTCATCTGCCTGCTGTTATTTTGAAGCGCTCTAATATGTCTGATACACTTCAAGCCTCAAGGCAAACCACTAGTGCATCTGGCGAAAAGTCCTCCGGTAATATATTATAAGAAAGGCAAAGGCAGACTTTTCTTCGTTTTGGGAAAGTCGTGAAAGGGGATGGTTGAAGACATATGGCCTCCGAAGATTTGCGAGCAGAAGGTAATGCCCTGGGACGTACCCTTGACCCAAAAGCTCTTCAAAGGACTCCCCTTCATCACGTTCGAGAGAGAGGCAAGGGAGGCGGGAAATAACTGGAGCATTTCTCAGAGCCTCCGGCTGTTTGAGAGAAGGCAGAAGGCGTTGAAAGTTACAACAGCTAGCGATGTCGATCAGTTTGTCATCTAGCAAATAAAGGGCAAAAACAACAGTGGAGGAGAGTCATAATCATCAACAAGCAGAAATGAACGTAGACCGGAAAGAAACATAGAAACAAAATGATCGAAGGAAATAGGTTTCCAACATTCCTGTAATTCATATTCTTCGTAAATGCTGCGGTTCATACTAAAAGTAGTCCTCGCCCAAATTGTAGTTGCGTAGCTTACTGGGGCTGGGTGCAGCGCTTGCAGCAAGGCTTCCAAGAGAGCCTTTGCTATAAGCTGCCGCGCTCTGTACACGAGATTTAAAGAAGGTCCTTTATGGCCAGCGTGATGGGCCCTTCAATCTGCCACTGGTTCTTGAGTATGTGGTCTCGCACAATAGGAAGCTTTAGGCTGTCCTCGCGGGTAAAGCACGAATCAATTCTGTCTGTGGTTACAGCACCGGCGAATAGGGATAATACGTCTAGGCCAAAATAATTCCCACATAAAGTGTTGTAAACAGATGCTTCTGTCTGATGAGACATGCAGTATTTGCCCGTAATCTTTAGTCCATATTTCAGCAGTTTTCATTGCAGACATAAAAAGGCTTGTAATGCCTAAAGTGGGTTACTTCTAATTCTATGCACTGCGATCCTAATTATATGCATATTAACCTTTTAGTACTTCAGAAAGAATTGGGCGGAGGGGATTTTTTCAACTAACAGAGCTCATCATCATTATTCTGCCCTGCATTATTAAGCGATTAATGCATGACCAGATGGGTCGTACCCTAATGATCAAATGTACCCCCAGTGAGCATCCTACATTATCTGGAGCGTCCGCAATTCCCTGTCTTGTCGTAATGGCGCGATCAATGAGTTGACCTCTTATGGTTTCAGCCTTGCGGAACTCCACTCTTCTAATCAGAAACCTGCTCGGTAGCGTCAAACTACCGAAGTTCACATTCACTACACTGTGAAAATAGCATTTCATCGTATGCCACCGCGAAAGTGAGCTGCTAGTGAAAACGATGCCGGTTTTCCCTCGTTCGCAGAAAGCAATAGTCACACTTTCCTCTGTGCAGCTATCCTATATTTGTCACGAAAAGGTGTAGAATATAGCTTTGCTTTCAATGATATCACATCGCTCGAGATGATATTCTTCGGATTGAGATATAAAAAAAGATGAACAAAATGTAACAATTGATTATCACAAAAACCACACATTGCAAGCCCATTAAGGCTATCCGCCTTAATTTTATTTTATTTTTCAGACGCTATATGTAGAGAGCTGTGTTATGCCTGGTTGTTCTCCAGCTGAACATTATTCACTATACCGTAAACATATAAAAAAAAAATTCGTAACATATTAGTGCCAAAAAAGAACACTGGGAAAAAGGGAGAGAGTGACAAAGTGCATGTGCTTACATCATCAAAGGGACACGGGATGTAAACTGAGTGGGAGAGCCTCTTGGCGTGGCCGCAGGACCACGAATTCATTTCATCTTCTGCTGTCATCCGGTTGAGTGTTCTCTGTGAACCATTCTTGTATCCCCTTGGTTTTGGGAAGCCCATACACTCCTTAAAGTGAAGGCGTCGAGATGTTGAACGGAATATGTCAACCTTTATTACAACAATAATGCTAAGAGCTGCCGTTTATGCAAGAGTGTTTGAACGTTTTATTATTTTTGGTCAAGAAATCTACACAGTAAGGACGCAAATGGCGGGACTTCTTCTGCTTTGCCTTCTTATCTTCGTAAATTTCAACTTTCTTTACGACAAAGACATTAACTGCCCAACACGCGTCCCCTTAAAGCCCACAAATGTTCTTTAGACAACGAAATATATTTCAGGCTTCAGACCCACGGGGGCCAGCCTGATATCATTCGAATGGGACTGTTAGCCGACTGGGGCCTGTGAGCCAATGAACGTGACAGGAATCGAGTTTTACACAGTGCTTGCTACCGTTTCCATGACACAAAGTGAAAAAAAAGCGAAGAAAATGGGCAAAAAAAAAAAAAAAAAAACGGGAGAAAACACTGCATAGCCCCCCTAGAATGTAAAAGTTTTCCATTTAGTGAAGTAGCTTTCACGATAGTATGTAGGTGCCTTGAGCATGCTTGGCCACTCACAGTACTGTCTTGTAAAGTGGAAGTTGTGGAATTAAAGGATACGTGAGGACAAGACAAAATATTTTTTTCTGTTGCAATGATAGTGTGCGTGCTCAGAGTCATTGCAGAAAGACGCTTTGCTATATTATATTTGTTTATGGATGAAACCATGAAACAAAGAGTAGTGGAACAGAGGGTAACGGTCTTCCGTATTTTTCGGCGCCTTTGAGCACACTTGGGCCTCGTCGCTATCCCTTCGCGTTGATATGTAGCAAACGTTTGGAAAATGACGTCAATAGTTTTGTAGTCAGAATTTCTTGCCACTTGACTGGGCGTAAAAGACCCAACGGAATAAGGTGAGGGCCGTGACCATCGTACGAAAGGCGGATTTTTAATCCACAAAGAAAGAGAGGGAGAAAAGAAGAGAAAGAAGTAAATCATTGATACTAAAAATGAAATAAATGAGCAAACACAAAGCCTCGATCGTTGTTTGGGTGTGCTGATGTTACGAAAAGAACTGACAGAGAGAAATGACCAACCTTTATTCCTAAAAGGAGAAAAAAAGAAAATAAAGAAGGAAAGAAAATACGAAGCAATGAAGAGCAAGCAGGGCAAATTTTAGATTAGGTGTTCGTAAGTTTTTTTTTTTAAAAAGAAAAGCAAAATATAACGAAAGCTGTTTTTTCTCTCTCTCTGAATCCGTAGCACGGTCGAGGAATATCAAGTGCTTCAAAGGAAAGGAAAAAAACGAAAGAAAAACAAACGAAAAAAAAAAAAACAGGCGTGGGTGCTCACTAAGCACATACATTTTACACACTTCGCATTAAATAACTTTCCTGCAAACTCATTCGTAATAACGCCCCCCGTAATCACGACGATGGTGCACCAAGGCAGGAATGGTGTCGCTAGAAGAGAAAATATTTGTCGCCTTTTTTGTGTCCGTCTTTTTTTTTTTTTTCGTTTTCTCGTCACCAGTTTTTTGGGCCGTAGCTTTTCCCTTTTCTTTTTTTTTTTTTCTCTCAAATCTATACATATATTTTTCTTGTGTCGAAAAGTTTGGCGCGTACTTTCGCCTAGCGTGTCTAGCTGTGTACTTCCCTCCTTATATCTTGGTCTTCTCTGTGGCCGTCTCTAGCTGTGCGGGTTGGACTTTCCTATAACGCCGAGTTCTGCGTTACTGCCTTGTTTCCGGTTCACAAATGATTGAAGATGGGTGCACATGCTCTCCCTGCTCAAGACAATCCTGTACTTCTAGCTATCTGGCTCAGTTTGGACTCCTTAGATTTTTAGTTTGTTACGTTGTCTGTGTTCTGCGCCAGCATACGTGCGTTTATTTCTTGAAACACATGATCTGTCGTTTCTTTTTCTTCATTCAACACTTACATATTTCATTGAAATCTCAATGTTAAATGGCGCGCGACGCTGTTATTTCCGAATATACATTTTTTTGTTTCTAAACGTCGAACAAAACTGCAGAAATTTTCTTTTCCCGTCTGAAGCAGAGCTTTGAGAATCCAGGGGACAAGAAGAAGAAGAA
>JARGYV010091953.1:0-11457 GCA_029532675.1 Ornithodoros moubata
GTTGCCCATTTTTAAAGGCGCTGCAGTATGATAAGTGTTTTAGAAGCAGGAGGGATGCATAGTGAACCTCGAACCGAGGTTTGCAGCCAAACCAGCTTGTGTCTTGCAAACTTTCCAAATCTTGGTCCAAGGGTCGTAGAAATATGGAGTCGTTATTACTCCAAAAGGAGTAATAATGACTAGTAATATTTGGGACAATTTCGTTTTCTTTTTCACGTTGCAATCCAGCCATTCCGAACAAACATCCCGCTGAACAGTACGGGTTCGAGAAGGAAGACACACAGATATGTCCGCACACATCTGACGTGCTCTGTGAGAAAACGGTGCCTCCCAAAACAAAGAAGATCCAAGTAGTATAGACACTTACTTTCTTGAGATGTCTGGGAGAACATGGTGCTCCTGCATCAGCATTTACAATTTCTTCCAGTATGATCTGAGGAAACGGAAACCTATCAGTACTGGATCGGAATTTCTTCACTACAGCATGTCTGAAAGTGTAGCGCTGAGCCTGCGACCACCACTAAACTTACTACCAAGATTAGAAAGTCTGCACTGGCCCACCGCAAGACGGCACGCCAACTCAATTTTTAAGCGAAAAAATTTCTATTGAAAATCTCGTCCCAGATATAGAAAAAACAAACAAACAAATGAACATATAAACAGACGACACGTCACACATCACCAGCAAAACGTGTTGTCGGGCCGTGAAATGAAAGCCAAACTGAAGTGTCGTCTGCAATATCTTACTTCAGCTCCCCGTTAAGCCAAAGGAGAACAAAGCAAATGATCCTCGACTGAAACGAGGATCTTGTTGACCCACTCTCCACTTCTGCCTTATCCCCTGCACAGACGACACACTTACAGGACAGAGTACAAGCAGCATGATCTGAAGTGGCCAGGCTTGGGCTCGCCTCTTGTTGTTCTCGGCAAAGCTGTCCAGCAGGTCAAACATTCGGTCGCAAGCATCTGCAGCAAACGGAAAAAAAGGGGGAAGTGTCTTTGAAGCTCGGCAGAACATCGATTCATGAAACAGAGCAAGGAGAATCACCCGCTAATTCGTCGTTCGGCTTCTTCTGTAATTCCATGAACTCGTGGGGGTAAGTATCCATCCAATTCCATATGGCCTGTTTCAACACAAACGTTCGTCAGTGTCACGACCTGCTCGGTTAAGGCGATCGCTTCGTTTGACCCGCTGGTTGTCGTCACAAACGTCCGGAATTAATTCCCGCCTCGATTGTTACAATTTTTGCGCATTTAAGCCTACAAAACGAGTACTGCCCAAGCAATGCTGCTTCATGTACGGTTCGCTGTTAACGACAACTATCATCACTGCATACATTTTCGAGTGCTTTCAAGCATAGCGTTACGGCATCATCTGCTATCATAGCACCTGCTTCAGACGATTTTTTCAACCGTCCAATCATGAAGAAGAGTTCATAGGCTGATCGGTGGATTGTACAAACAGGGCGTGCCCTTGGATTAGCACATAAGGACACTGTCGCTTATAATCCTACATCCGGTGCAGGCACTTCGGAGTGACTCACTTTTTCTAGGCTGTTCATGAGGCAGAGGTGGGCATTTTTCCGTAAGGAACGAAATTTAGAGTTTATTTCTGAAAAGAAAAAATGGTTAAAAGTGAGTCGTAGCACGTCGGGAAGCAAAGACTTAAAATCTACTCGGAAGG
Source organism: Ornithodoros moubata (assembly GCA_029532675.1). Lineage (NCBI taxonomy): Eukaryota > Metazoa > Arthropoda > Arachnida > Ixodida > Argasidae > Ornithodoros > Ornithodoros moubata. The sequence goes on from JARGYV010091953.1 coordinate 1,685, forward strand.
CAAAGCTTTCTCACCGTTTAGCAGCTTGATTAACCTCAAAACGTCGACGTTGATGTGTTGAATGAGTTCAATGTCACTAAAGTCTGTAATTTCGTCGTTGGCACTGGATAACTCGTGAAGTCTGAAAGAGTTTGTAAGTTTTAAAGTGGCGCTGAGGTGCCCCGCACTGAATAAATTAAGTGAACTGTGAACTAAGGAAGTCAATTACCCGAGCGAGAGTTAAGTGTCGCAGAACGACATAGACACAGACACAGGAAGGGGTGACCCTTACCTTCCGGAAATTCGGTTGAAAACAGCATTGAAGTTGTTCAGGCTCAGGGCAAAGAGCACTTTTGAAGCCAAATTTTTCAGAGGAATCACCATGGAACTATCTGGCATGTCAATAAACTGAAAAAAATCGATTCCTGATTGATTTATATCTTTTTTCTTTGTTCCTGTCACTCACCTGACAGAGTTCCCTGAGCAGTGCTTTCACATTCATGGTCTCGTCATAACGAGTGGTCTCTTTTGGTTGCTGGAAAAAGAAAAAGGAAACAACGAAGAGACCAAATGAAACATATTTTTCGAGGCAGCTTGGCATCTGATAAGTTACGTTTCTAGAAGGCAGTTAGGCTACACTGACCATCTCTAGCGAACATGTAACAGAGCTGCGGCATCGATTCCGTAACCCCCTGCCCTAACACTTCAAATGTGGCTCCAGCACCAGAAAACAACTCGCTCCCCCCCAAAAAAAGGAAAAAAAAATTCTGGAAAAATCCCAGTTTTACACAGAAATCCCAGGTACCTTGCACATCGGACTGCCCGTCTAGCACACGCACGGAAAGCAAAGAAAAGATGGGACAATGGTTAAGACACACAACGTCTGCCGTCGGGCTAGTAAAACAGTGTTTTGCGGAGCCGTGCCTCACCCTGTTCAGACACTTTTCCAGCGTGTCGAGCACTATGAGCTGAGATTCGTAGAAATTCTTCTCAAACTCGGGCTGAATCTGGCCATGGCCCCTCTGGAACATGAACTGCAATGCGCACAAAGCTTACGTCAACTCGACTCGTGCGGAAGTCTCTGCAAATCCGCGCGAGCACCACTCACGACTTCGTTGACGGAGTGCAAGATCTTGGTGAGGCCCGAGATGACCATGGAGAACTTGTACTTGCTGATGTTGATGAGACATTCCTTGTTCTGTTCTACGTTGATGCGAGAATGCGTCGTCTGTGGTCCACTTCGGCATGGCAGCTGGGAGCACCGGAAAGACAACGTGAGAAATACTGCCATACTTCCGAAACTTTGTTGTTTCTTTGCCTCTTTGTGCGATAATGTTCTGGTCAACCAGGTTTTTCTCAAAACAGATAAGTTTTATAGAAGTTAAGTTTTGAAGATAAGTTTTGCCAGAAGGTGTAAACAGCGAAATCCTGTTAAAATTCACTCACGTTGCACTTGCAATGTTATGAGGCTAAAAGCATATATGTTTTGTTTGGGCCTTTAGATCTTTTACTGTCTAATTACAAGAATTGTGGAAACACAGTAAGAGCAAAGAAATTATGAATCTTAATAAAAATTTAGAGGGATACTTCAAAGCCCACTAAATTTTTAAATTTGTCATTTTAGAACAAAAAAAAAAGTTGGAATTCATAAGTTAACAACCCTCCTCGCTGAATGACAACACTAGCTGCACAAGGACATGATCTTTACCAAAGCACCTTTCTAAGGTACGGGTATGAATTATCTACAACACAGCACATGCCTTTACACAATATTGGGGTTCATTACAGATACTCAAAATTCAACACAGCTAAAGTCAAGCTTGTTCTTCTCTTTAACAGAGAACGGAATATCATAAACAAGAAGCAAACAATAGAAGTTTTTCAATAAGCTGTTAAAATTACTTGATATTATAGTAACTAACAACCATTAGTTAAATTCCCGGTAGTACATGAGTATCATAATTCCATTTCTGCTCAATGCTAGCTTCCGGAAAGGCTACACCCAGATAGGTTAATGTGCTTATTTATTCATTTTCTTTTTTTCCTGACGGGGGTTAGCAGATGGGCGATTTCTTAACGTAGCAGACGACTATGTAGATAGCCCACCCGAAATTGAGGGCTCTGCACACAGAGTCATACGGTCAAAAAACGTACGCAAAAAAAGACCAAATTAAATTTTGACCGGCAAAAATGAAAGCACAAAAAAGAAAAATTAACAAAAATTAGAAAAAAAAGTAAAATACAGCAAACGCGTTCGTGTACCATACGCTACAGAGGCCCGAATCAAAACTTGTATCTGTGAATGAAATCTTGCGCGCATTCCAACGCACGTGAGAACGGCGCTACGTTCGGCGCCGATGAAAGCAAACCTTGTTTATCCAGCATGAATTCACGTAAAATAAATAAATAAAGGAAGTAAAAGTACTCGCACGGTCACAGTCGTCGATGAGATAACGGAGTTGTTCGACATTCCTCTGCCGTGATCCCACGTTAACGCCGTTCTCCCGACGAGATATTCTATCGATCCGTCTTGCGGAGGATGTATAACGCCTAGAAGTTCTGTCAAATCGCGCCGAACGTTTCGCCTTCATGGCATATTACACGTACCCAGACACCAAGTCAGCACGCGAGCTCATCTTTGCGGAAACGTCGATCGGCTCGTTTTTCTCTCTGAATGAATGTACGGTTCAACGGAAAGATCCGTGCGCTCATCCCACCCAATTCCACGGCGATCAGGGCAATCATTTTGACCGATCGTGGAGTTCTCGTGCTAATAAATCTTTGGGTTTTAGCCTGTCACGCGGAACTGGGTCCCACAGCGTAGTACCTTCGTGAGCGTTAACGGGCAACGACAGGACAAACCAACGAAAACAAAACACACCGCAACCCGACTTGATGACGGACGGTCAGGATTGAACTTTAAACTAAAGAGTGATGGTAGATTATAAGAGAGGTAATAGGCTTACTTGTTCTTCGAACCGTGTAATCAGTGATGAAACCCATTCTACAGGCTTCGTAGCCATCGTAAGGTGGGCTTCTAAAAACATCAACTACGATCACTCAACATTTTCAGTCGCCATCTTTTAACAGACGCGGTGTTTAGGTAGCGGGAAAAGCGCATGCGCTCCGCTCTTATTTCTGATTGGTGAATGCATTTCTTTTCGCAGATGCTTTTCGTCCGCTGCGACTTTTTAGTGTGGTTTCGTTTTCAGCGCCTGCAACCACGACATATATGAGGCAAATCAAGTGTTACAGGCGAGACCACTGTTCATGCACACAGACACTGTTACAGACGAGAATTTTAAAATGTTAAATCCGCGATTTTTTTCTTTCCATCCCTTTTCGAGTTTCATGAAACATTGTCACTTGCGATAGCATGTATACACAAACGGGGAAAGAAGGAATAGACGAACAGACAACACAGTAAGAAGTATATTTTTTCTTTCAAACCCACCACATATTCACGTACGTATTTCGTTAAGCTCGAAGAGACTGGTCGGGATGTTCCCGTTCGTCTTCCGTCTCAGCCTGTGGGCTTATTCACAAACCTCCACGTTACGGGCGACACAAGAAAAAGTTCCATCAATGTTGTCGCGCTATTGGATGACCGCCTCATGACGACAAGCTCAAGACGATTCTGAATGAAAATGATGGTGAAGAGTAGCGTAGCGAGCATTGTTTTGTGCGGCAAACATTCGTGCAATGGCTGATCGTTTGACACAACTTCAAGATGCTGTGAACGCAGTACGTTATTTTGTTACTCCACCTCGCTTCGTCGCGCAACGAACGTTTGAAGCACTTTGTTACTGAACATGAGAGGTTTCCTTGATGCACAATCTTAAATGTTTCAGCAAGCCGACAACTTTTGCAACAGCATTGGTATCCTCCAGCAGTTTGCAGCCCCAAGTAGCTTCCCCGAGTTTGAAAAGTCACTTTCCAAGCCTCCGCAAGCTCCTCAAGAAGGTATTATCGACCACCGGGTGTTCACGTTGCTCTGCTCACACTTCCCTTTCGTCGTTTCTCAGATTACCCGCAATTGTTTGCGTCGTTAATTGCGCGAACGGCCAAAGACATCGACGTTTTGATTGATTCTCTTCCAAGTGAAGAGGCTTCCCCGGAACTACAAGTACGTGTAGTTTGACAATATTGTCTATGCAATCTATGATACGACTCTGTCCCTCTTTTTCTTTCTTCGCGCGTTTTAAGCGAGTTTAGATGGGGTAGCGCGTGCACTGTTTGCATAGATTCCAAAGTGTGAATTTCAAATGGTGCTGCTTGAAAAACTCTGTGATCTGCGCTGATCACTGAACGGGCGGAACCTAGGTACGGTATATTTCCAGAAAGCCTCGAACAAAGTGATGTTTTATTCTCCGTTGAGGCTCCACTGGTGTGGACGGGATTTCATGAGAGTGGTTGTCGAAACTTTTAATGATACGATTGCTGATGCTTATATCGCCATAATAATCAGCCCTTTTTCTTTTTCCAGTGCTAGTAGAGTTAGCCTCATCACTGGTGTTGTTGCATGGTTGTCTTCTGCTTTCAGGCAGCTAACTTGAGACGTCTGGAGCTTGAAAACCAGGATGCAGCAAGGAGGTTGGAAGAAGTAGTTCAGCAGGGAGAGTCTCTCTTGGAACAAATACAACAGGCATTGCATGATATTGCAGAATCTCAACTCAATATGCAGCACCTGGAAGAGATTCCAGATTGAGTACCACATACCACTCCTTTTTCCTTCTCTCTCTCTGTACTTCTCATTCATCCTGTTCTTTCATTCAAAAAACAACAATAAAAGATACCTGTTGTGTAGCAGCTGTGAATGTTCTAAATGTGCTCAGAAGCTGTCTTCAGCTTCTTTTGTATTGATCAGCATGGCAAGGAATGCATTCAGATATTGTTAGATGTGTTGTAAAAAAAAAAGAAAAATGCAGGTGGTGACAATGGGGCATGGGATTATCAAAGGACATTGAAGAGGGAGGTTGTGGGGATCGAAAGATTGAATACTGAGTAAACAATCCGAACAATGAAGTAATTTTCCCACCGCCTGCAAAGAATGTGGCAATCCCCCAGTCCGGGGATTGCCTACCAAGAGAAAAAGAAAGCTTGCAGTGGGATGTCCATGATGTGTCATACCCAACCTGACTTCTGGGCTCTGGGGACTGTTTCCACTGTTTCGGGAGGAATTGAGATGGTGAAAAAAGTGAAGGAATAAACCTTGTTCACAAACACTAACAGGACAACAGAACTCTGAGAGGACAGTGCTAAGAAAATGTATTGGATGAATTAGCAATTTTCATAATTTTTGTGCTCTGAATAATTCTATTAGCAGCCGCCAGATGACCACTCGTCGTTTTCTGGTACTACCACGTACCACGAAGAATTGTATTCATCCGCCACACTGTTTCGCGTTTTTCAGTATTCTCGAGCACGATCATAAGAAAAACATGCCTAAATAATTTATAATATTATTTAATTTAGGTTTCTTATGAAATAAACGAAGGGAAGAATGGCCGCACAATTATTCTTACCTAACACCAGGGAACTACTTTATGTCGGTTGATATATGGCCGGCGAACGCCATTTTGGGTGGAAGTTGGTGCGTTCAGGATAGAGACTGGAGGTGTTCTCATTCAAACGCTTTCACAACAAGTGTGCACCGAGCTCTGACACCCGCGAGCGGGTCCGACGGCTACAATGACACAAATATTACCTATACGATTTCAAGAGCATTTACAGGTATGGCTACAGCTTGTCTATATTGTCCAAGTAAGCCTACTCTCGAAGAGTCATCAACCGGTATTAGGCCTAAACAAACTAGCACTCGCGTGAGAATATTCCTGCCACAATACGTGTTCTTGTCTTAAACTACCACAGTGTTGAGCTAGTGTACAGGTTCGCTGAAGTTGCTTTGAAATTGTCAGGAACGGTGTGCTCGTTTTCGACGACTCATTCGCAGACTCCGCTGCACCTCTCCACGCTACGCCCCCTCTTTCCACTTGCCATCACTTGGCGTGACAGCGTAAAATGTGCTCATTTCCACGAAGCCGGATCCCGCGTGTTCTACCCGCTTTGTCAACCTTTGTTGCCCTAGCCCGCTTTCACGTCGGCATTAAGCGCTAGCGGCTCGTAGGAACGTCTCCGAGCTACGCGAATGAGTAAACATTTGAAACGTGTGCAATGTTTTGATTCCTACCCGCTTACACGCAGCTTTCATTAACCCGCCGTGCTACGTGACGTGTGGTTCACGTAGATGGAAAAATTTTCTGCAGAGCAACTCCTTGAAGCATGGGTATCGATTTGCCCCCTTGCAGTCATTCACTGCCGCATCTCGATTGAGCGGCACAGCAAAGTACGCTTGACGGGGGTTGCAACAATTGGGTTTGATTCTCGAGAGCAATCGTACAGGTTGCGATATCAAGAGACTGGGGCTTTGAGAGCATGCTGGTTTGACGCCCACTTTGGCTATCGCGCTGTAGCGCGTCGTCGACTCCCGAGGCTCCGCTGTACATGCACGCGTAGTGTCTGCGAAGCAAGCGTGGCAGTGTCCCGGCAATGTAGTCCCATCGGTCGGGCTTTGAGAGTGATTTATGCGCGCTGTTTAAAGACAGAAGAACCGGTGTTGGCCTGCTGATGAAACCTTTGTTTTGTGCAGCGTAGCTTCCATATGGTTTCTCGAGCGGCGAGAGTAAACATGATTAAGATCGGTTTTGAAATCGTTTTCCAATCTCGCGTGTCAGGTAACTTCCCAACATCTCGCGAGATAGGGTGCAACGATTCTTCAGTTGTCTTCCACGAAAATAATAATAAAACGATGTGTAGTGGGTGGACAGTTTGCAGGTGTAGAGGAGGGTGTTTCTTCATTAAACTGGGCATGCTTGCTATCTTCAGCTGAATTTCATTGTGAGAGTAGTATGCAACGTCAGTCAGGGAAGTCTAAGAGGCATTGTTAGATAAGACCTTATCAGCTGTTTATCTTTACAAAGAATAAGGTGGATCTTGCCAGCCTATTCCCCCTCCCGACTGGTTTGTGTCGTCCAGACGTGAATGATAGTGCGTGCGGAAAGACAGCCACAGATGACTGAGGCAGTTGCCTGAGGCAGGGGGTGAATTGGATTGTGGGGCAGGCACATTAAGAGTAGATAATTGGGGGTAGCCTCCGGGGGGTGCGGAGTCTGGCAAGTCTGGAATTAGGCAGTGCAATTGCTAAGGTCGTGCAGAGAAGTAATGCATGCAAAGTAGGGCACTATGTTTTACGCATGTTGCTTGGAACCCTCTGTGCTGTCGGGTGTGCTTTATTTGCGGCAAGAACGGGAAGCTTTGATTGGAAAGCCACAGGGGGAGGTGTTGCCACTTGCAGGTGCTTCCTGTCAGTCTAGGGGAGGTGGGCCCATCCGATCTCCGCTTCTTCCTGGCAGTGCTGGGACTTTGCTTTAATGAGTCCCCATTAGAGAACTGTGACGGGAAGGGAATTTGATAGCCCCCATTAGGGGCAAAAGGAAATGGGATTGGTTACGAACAATGGTCGGAATGTGGGGCCTTTTGCTCGCATCGTTTCCGGTTTTTCTTATTTCAGACTACGTGAGGCGATTTTGAATAGCTAGTGGGCACATGACTTTACTAGAATGGGCCATATCTTAAAAATGGCTATTAAGTAGTTTTCAGCAGAGTTCAGTCACTCCCTCTGGCAGTGTGGCCTGCTCCGACGACTGTTAATGGCAGTTAGGTTTTACTACCAGAGGTAGGCTTCAGTTTATTGCACTGAAGTTTCGATCCGTTTTCAACGTGCATTGGAGTTTCTGGAGACCAGTACAGATGGAAGGTGCGTGCCATGAATTGAGGGCGGGGAATGCAGGGAACCTGTCCGACTCTGCAGCTGTTTCCGCAGTTTTTCTTCTTGCAGAAACTGAAATTGCTTGCAGCTTCCCTGCAGACGACGCCTTCTCTGCAGTTTTGTCAGGGACTCTGTTGCTTTTCTGCTTGCAGCTCACAAATATAGGGATAAATGCGGCCAACGTGGGCTTCAACACGCTCACCATGGAGTCTGACAAGTTCATCTGCGTGCGGGAAAAGGTGGGGGACTCCGCCCAGGTGGTGATCGTGGACCTAGCGAACCCCACCAGCCCCATACGACGCCCCATCTCTGCTGACTCTGCAATCATGAACCCCGCCTCCAAGGTTATTGCCCTCAAAGGTAAGGGGGAAAACACCTCCCCCGTAGCCCCCCGCCTCGGTTGACACTCCCTTCCCCCCAGCATCCAGAACACTCCAGATCTTCAACATTGAGATGAAGAGCAAGGTGAAGGCTCACACAATGACGGAGGACGTTGTGTTCTGGAAGTGGATCAACGTGAACACGATAGCCCTCGTCACGGAGGGTGCAGTCTACCATTGGAGCATGGAGGGGGACTCCCAGCCCCAGAAGATGTTTGACCGTCACTCTAGCCTCACTGGTTGTCAGATCATTAACTACAGGACAGACGCAAAGGTTCAGTGGCTGCTGCTCATTGGCATTTCTGCACAGGTGAGCAGTCCTTCGCTTTTTTTCCCCTCTTCTGGTTGAACGGACTGTTGTTCAACGGTTGTCCGTCTGCCGCAGCAAAACCGGGTGGTTGGCGCGATGCAGCTCTATTCCATGGAACGCAAAGTAAGCCAGCCGATCGAAGGACACGCTGCGGCCTTTTCTCAGTTCAAGATGGAAGGGAATCCGGAACCTTCTACTCTCTTCTGCTTTGCCGTGCGCACGCCGCAGGGCGGCAAGGTGAGAGTGTTTCCTCGTGGAGTCTCGTTATAGGCGCGTTCCACGCTTTACATCCGCTTTGGCTTGCCTCTCAGCTGCACATCATTGAGGTCGGCCAGCCAGCAGCAGGAAACCAAGGCTACCCGAAAAAAGCGGTGGACGTGTTCTTCCCGCCCGAGGCCCAGAACGACTTTCCCGTGGCAATGCAAGCCAGCCCCAGGCATGACGTCATCTACCTCATCACGAAATACGGCTACGTGCACCTGTACGACATCGAGACGGGAGCCTGCATCTACATGAACCGCATCTCTGCGGACACGATCTTTGTCACCGCTCCGCACGAGGCCACGTCAGGTATCATCGGCGTTAACAGGAAGGGACAGGTGACTTTCTTTTCGCTTTTATCGGGGTAGTGGTCGCATTCCGTGCTGGCTCGAAGTTTCGTTGCGACCCACGTTTCGTTCCAGGTGTTGTCGGTGAGTGTCGAAGAAGAGAACATAATCTCTTACATCACCAACGTTCTGCAAAACCCGGACCTGGCGCTGCGCATGGCAGTCCGCAACAACCTCTCCGGCGCGGAGGACCTCTTCGTCATGAAGTTCAACACGCTGTTTACAAACGGACAATATTCGGAGGCCGCCAAAGTGGCCGCCAACGCTCCCAAGGTGCGCCCGCCTGCCCGTCTGGGAGTAGAAGCGTAAAGACGGTTCTGACTCGGAGGGCGGGTTCTCGTTTCCTCCGCAGGGCATCCTGCGGACGCCGCAGACGATCCAGCGATTCCAGCAGGTCCCCAACCAGCCTGGGCAGACGTCCCCGTTGCTCCAGTATTTTGGCATTCTACTGGACCAGGGGCAGTTGAACAAGTACGAGTCGCTGGAGCTCTGTCGCCCGGTTCTACAACAGGGCCGCAAGCAGCTGCTCGAGAAGTGGCTCAAGGACGACAAGGTACGCGACAGTGTTGCGCGGAGGCAGCAAATTGTAGGGTCTGCAATGTTAAGCGTCTGTTTTCTTTGGTTGGGGGGTTGGTTATGGGATTGGGGAACAGTTACGCGATGTGAAC
>JARGYV010091960.1:0-10006 GCA_029532675.1 Ornithodoros moubata
GGGTGAAGGGGATACCGTGACGGCGGCAGGAAGCCTCCAGAACAGTGGAGCGCCAAATGGAGTAAAGGCGGCATTCCAGTAGAAAATGGTGGACGAGGTTGCTGCAAAGGGCATGAGCATTGTGTACAAACACAAATGAACAAGGTTTAAAAAACTTCATGGCCTGAAAGCGAAATTTAAACGGCGTTAACCTCGTTCCCACGTCAGTGAATTCCAGCGATCATTGCAGCGGAACTACTTACACGACGAACGCGAAGAGGGTGAACAACCAATCAGGGTAGATTTTGAAAGTTTTATTTTTAACGATGGATTTGGAAGGATTTATTCGTAACGGTTTATGTTTGTATGGTGGATACATAAAACGATTTATTTTTCATTTTTTTATTTTTGAAAGATTTATTTCATGGTCTCTCCTATCTCAGCCGCAAATCGATTTCATTCAGGTTTTAGAAAGATGTTCATAAGCTTCTTCGCTTGTCGATTTACATCTCGTGTCGTACTGACGCCAGTTTGGAAATCTCTTCAGTTGCACGCTTTCCCACGCTCTCCCTCTTTACCTTTTTGGGTGCCGACTAGGTACTTTAAGTACGTGTTATTTCGGTAATTTTTACAAAAAGAGGCTTCGACTGTCTTTGACATGGGAACGAGCAGGATGAATTTTAGTTCTTATTCCAAAGGGAAATACCAACCAACCGTACAAAAGAGAGCATGGTTGGTTGGTTGCAATGTGCACGAATAGTTATTGGGGTTGGATATACCAGAATGTTGACATATAGGCCATTCATCAGACAATTTCTGGAGAGTTTTTGAGCAAACCATCCTTCATGAAGTAGAGGAAAGAGACACGGAGCATCGTGTGACAAAACCGAGCTGCGACACAAAGGATCCCTTCTTTGTCGTGGGAGACACAGCGCAAGGTCTTCTTCCTCGGGCCTGTCCTGTCACTCCGGGCGGCGCAACTCGAGAGCTGCCGAGGAGACCTCCCTTCTCTTGAGCTGCTCATGCGTGAAGTACGTGAGAAGTTCCAGAACTGGAAGGGGGTGTACACCCCCCACACACACACTCTTCTGCACGCGCCACTACTTATGGGGCTCTCGGAACACACACAGCACATAAAGACATAGAAGAGTGGCGTTTTATTTTCGGCTTCCAAAAAGGACGGGGGGCTTCGCAAAACAGGAAGTTTCATGTCGGGGAATATGTAACGCATAGCGGTTAGGGCTAGCATGCAACGGTTTTAGAGGCTTCGAGCTTGTAAAGGATTATGTTACAAGCATGGCACAGTGAAGTTAAGCTCTTCTAGAGCTTTTTATTTCCTGATCATGGCCCCCGCGCCTAAGTAGAGCGGCTCTAGCTGTAGGGGCTCCCTTGGTAACGAATCTGTGATTGTACCATAGCTTACAACAGTCGCAACCTTGCTCGAATTTGTACTTTTCTTCAGTGGGAAAAATGAGTATATGGACGATAATATAGTACGCTACCAGCACAATGTCACGGGCGAAAAAAAAAAAAAAAAAAAGGGGTGGATGAGCTACGATGAGGTGGATGATAAACTACGACGTGGGAACAGGAAGCTTTGCAGTTGGCTCTTAATTAAGGACAACTCTACACGTTGCCTTGACGTTGTCGTTCGTTGGAGTACTTGCGACAGAAATAATACGGTGTGCTTTTTTTTTCGTTCGGCCTTCTTAATAGTCTCTATTTGTTTATTTTACAAATCTGCCATGCACTGTACATAGACCTAGAACTTCGCCTAACAGTTTTCTAGCTGCTAACGCAGAATTCTACATCATACGTGCATTTCCAGATTAATTTTGGGTCATAGCCAATATACGTTTTCGAAGGAATGCGTGGGTTAACAAAAACGACACCAAGACATAGCGTATTTGAACTGAGGTATCTTTATTGTCACCACCGACCTCACTGCCGAGGTCTTGTAATAAAATGAACATATTCGTGAACGAAACGTGTCCAGATGCTTTGGCTGTTTCCTTCCAGGAAGCTGTTAGGAAAGCGTGGCATGCGAAATGGGGTGATAGCCATGTCCACAGCGGAGCCCCGGAACGGACGATGCTTTTTTGTATCACAATAGTAACTCGAAGAGTTGACACCGGATTCAGTGCACTTGGTATTCACACACACGTTCACTACGCACAATCTCCAAATGAATTTCCCCTTCCCCAAATGAAATGCTGTATCATGCAGTTGCGACGATGAAACAATTTTGAAGTGCATGTACAACTTGATGTCGTTGAGTCATTTGACTTCAGCAGAAAGGGTGTGGCAGGTATAGGTCAGTATGCCAATGGCCCGCTGCAAATGCAAGTGAGGCCTTCTATGCGAGAGGGAATGAGGCGATAGGTAATAAGATATTAGGAGCAAAAAAATTCTTGAAATGGGGCACACCTGTCGCGTTTCTATTCGTATGTTCGCTTATCGAGGTAGCGTGCAGTCCAATTTTCAAACTTTTATCGCACTTCCTCTTTCTGAGAAAGCGAGAATTATTTTCAATTCGCGCTGTTTGTACAACCTAAGTCACGGATCATAAGAATAAAGGTATACAAGAAGAGCAAAAAAGTTGCTGAGGAACAAACAGAGAGGTTTCTGAAAGCGAAAGAACCATTGGCACAGTTGCCAACTGAGCGAATGAGTGAAGCTTCTGCCGGTATTTCGTTTTTATTTTTTAACGTCTAATAAATAGCGCGGGTGTAGCAGCGAGGTCGGCCACTTCGTCTCTTGACCAAATGCCTGATCCGCGATGTCAATCTGTTTTTGAGCCTGCCATTTCCCTCGCGAAGCCACCATCTAAGGTGAGAGGTAGATCATGGAATGGGGAGGGGTTGTTTGCCGCGCTGATGTCTCAGTTACAGTCCTACCACATTATTTGCGATAGAACAAAATAGATTTGGAAGATTCTCCTTCTTGAATGCATCTTTCCTCTGTGTGTTTCATTTGAGGGCACAGACTGCACATTGGACGCGAATGTTCCATGAACAGTGGAGGGTGCTGCCTGTTTGCCTATATATATATATATATACACGGAGTTAAATGATGCTCTTGGTCTCCGATACAACTTGAGCTGCTTTTGACGACGCTTTGTGTGTTGTTGAGCTGTTGACAATTGCCTCACAATTTCCAGAAAACAGCATTCACAGTCAAACGGTTTTCCAAAACTGTGGGTTGGCACAGAATCAGGTTGTTTAGCAGATAACATTTGGAGTCTGCCCATATTACTTTTCGTTTCGGCCCATTCGTCCAATTAATGAAGCTCCTAACGTATCCATACCTGAGAAGTAATGAATAATGTAAATCTTCAATCAGTGTTCACAACCTTGTGCTAGTTGATCTTCGAGTGCATACAAGGGTACCGATGGTGAGATGCTGGCTGGAGCTTGTCTGACCCAATGTTCCCTGCCACAGCTCATGCAGTTTCTAAGCCTAAATATAGTCGTACCATGCTAGCGAGCCAGTGGACAGTATTCCAGCGGCAGTTCTTAAAGCCACACAGTCCGACGCAAGAGTTCACATGAAAGGTTCTTTCCCGACGGTGAACGAGGACACGACACGAAGCACGAATGATGAAAACGGTCGGTTACCTTTCAGCGTATGTACACAGTGCAATAAATAAGTGAGTGTGGCTGGCGAACGTCAGCGTCAGAAGAGTTGCTCCTGGAACGACGAGAGGGAGTCAATGACTGGAAGCGTGGTCTGCGGCGGTGCCGCACTGTAGTCTAGAGGCACAACCGTCCCAGGGCTCGGCTCTGAGAAGGAGCTGGTGCCGCCGGGACTGCTGGCCGGCAGTGACGGCGCCGGCTGATCCTGCTGCCGGAGGTTATTGCGCCGCCACTTGGCACGTGCGTTCTGGAACCACACCTGCGGCCAGAGGAGGCAGCAACAGTGAAATATCTTCTTTGTGTTGAAAAAGGAAATAGAGCGGTCTGTATGAAGATACTGGCGTTAGCTTCACCTTCTAAGCAACAACAGCGCATCGCCAACGTCACATTGCGCGTGTGTTGCCACTACAGCTTACATTTTGTAATGAAGAGACGCTTCAAGATTCTCTGAAGAGGCCTCGAATGCCATTCTTCTGGAAACAAGATGCCATGTATGGTCAATGCCTCACGAGTTGGTTGCAGGCTGAGCATAGTTATAGTGTCGTTATACGAGAGTCCCCTCCTTCACGACGTGACTTCTTCAGTGAACTCTGCTTCAGTCCGGCATGGCGTAACGAGGCCACTGGTGCCCGCGAGCCACAGTGGACTGTGAACGAATAAGCTCGCTGATTCGCGTTCGATTTTCTATAAGGTTTTCATAATGGAGCTACAGCATGACTTCAGGTTAAGCTAGGCGTCTCGAACGCGGGAAACGGTGTATGTCATTCGCACACACACCTAGTTGCCTGATGGGAATTGTTGTTGAGTCTGAACCACACAGTAGGGACACAAGACATAACTATGTTTCAAATGTCTTGAACAATGTGGAAAGAAAGTAATTAAAAAGGCTATCTGCTGCAGAACTGGTACTCGAATTCTAACGTTGCTTCATATGCTTCAACGGGATCTATCGTAAGAGTAACACTGCCTGACCTGAAGCACCCTCTTGGAAAGTCCGGTCTTTTGCGCAAGCTGCTTGAGGTCCTTGGCGTCCGGGTTTTGGTTGATAGCAAAGTAGGACTTCATCGTCCGCAGCTGATGGTGCTTGAACGAGGTGCGCATGCGCTTCGTTCGCTGTTGCTGCTGCAGTGCTGACGGAGGTCCATTCGCGTTCAGTGATGTTAAGTCCGGCAATCCTGTAACAAGTCAGCGATTTCATTAGTGTGCAAGTTCATGTGTTGAAGATACGGAGTGACGCTTCGTGTCAGGCCACGTAATGCTCAAGAGACGAATTTTTAAAAGAAGTTTGGCAAAATTAGTCTTCCCGCGATAGCCCCTTCATCCTTCCTTTCTATTTGCGTTGACAAGTAACAGCGTTCTATTCTTCGACGGAACTTCGGGGCGGATGACTTGCGATGGTGAGCTGCCCCATGATGAACGCCTCTGGCAGAAATGAAGTAATTTCCTATCTAGTTATTTTAGTTACGTAAAGTTGTGTTGTGCAGTATTACACGACTTTTCCAAACCGTTCAGCCACAAAATTTGATATGTAAACAGATAAGGGCCCTTAATCATTCAGATGAACTATTGCACAAGCGATTGAGAGTACGAGAAGAGTGTGTTGGTTGTAGATGAGCGCTGAGTCTGCGTCGTCCGTTCTGTGTATCTTTTTCACGTTCGTTTATGATATCCATTGCACAAACCGTCACTTGCTTTCGTTTTGGAGTTAGAGCATGTAAAAAAATAGTGTTGTGCTGTTAGCGCTTACCCATATGTTGGGGACCGTCGGGCATTTCCCCGGGCTTCCTTTTCCTCGGCCGACCCTTTCGAACGCCGTACGGTCCGGGAGGTGCCACGTAGGCGGCTGGTGGTCCGGGTGGGATGCCACTACCCTCAAGGCCGCCTGGCCCGTTGTCGTCTTCTGGCCCTAGCGGTGCTAGAGGGCCTTCGACCAGAAGCTCAAAGTGCGTCCGGCAGTAGACGAGATTGTCCCGGAGACCGAAGTGATCTCCCTGGGCCAGAGCAGCGTTGCACCAAGCGCAAGTGAAGCAGTGCAAATGGTAGACCAGGTCCCGGGCTCGCATCACCAGTTCGGACGCGAAAATGCCTTGCTGGCAACGGGCACATCGCTTCACCGCAAACAGCCTGAAGAAAAATAGATGAAGAGTATAATTAAATCGAACGTCGACATGTTGAATGGTTTATTATACCGCAGTCAATTTGTCCTAACAACCACAAGCTAGGAAGAAGTCATCTCGCTCTGCTCACAAATACATACACTCACACATATACATCGAGTAGTTGCATGTCATCGTGTACAGTATTTTTACTCAGCTGGGACACCACAAGCGTCAAACTTATGTCTACATGCCACTCCCTTTTCCCTTGACGCGAGACGTCATCAGTTGCACAGGCGGCTCAAAGCATTGCGTGTAAGATGAACAATTTCGCCAAATGATGGAGAACCCATCCGTTCAGACCAACGATTGCATTGTTAATACAATACGTAGTGGTTTACACCATGCAAACATTTCTATACACTCTGCATGTCATGTAAGGGCCAGAGACTACACACAAAGATTCTTAGAAGCTGTAGCGGATATCCTGGCTACTTCCCTTGAAGCCAGACGGCATCGATCTGTCGTTTTGAGGCATATTAGTTGCTGCCCTGCTCGTATGAATTGCGGTAACTTCCAATAACCTTTTCTGCGCGATATCTTTTCATTCAAGACTCATTGTTTGCTGATGACCACCAGCTGTCGCCAGACGCTTAGCCCGACATTTAGATCTTTCGCCTGTCCACTAACGGAAATTAATTTCATTCATACAGACACTTCCGTAACACGGAACAATAGGTTGAAATGATGAGAATAACCTAAAGACGGTACGCCAAGGAGAACACAACACATTTCTTGTCAATTATTTTCCCCCTGCCTTTAAATTATTCTACAATAATTCCTTACCACCTTGTCTGCGCAATCTCCCTGCTGTCGTTACAGTAAGTTATCTCTGTTGCCGAAAAGAGTGTCAGTCTATTATAACTTTTACGGCTATAGCAAGAAATGGAAAGAAAATGCGCGTGAGCGTCATGTACTAGTTAAGGTTATTTGCGAGAGGTGAATGACTCTTTACCTTTCTCAATGCAATTTTCGGCATTGCGAGGCATCCGCGGCTAAGGGCGATCAACAGACGGGGACAGAAGAGCCGACATAACAAAGAATCGTGCCGACACGGAAAGTCTAGGGAACGCTTAAGACATCACGGTCACCCTCTCAGTCTTGGGTACCATCTTAAAGGAACAGTCGCATCCAAAACCTGTTAATGAAACGAATACTCTGCTGTTCTACATACTCTCAAAATATCGTGACGAATTATCTTGTCCAGAAACCTTATTAGTAAAGAAAAAATGAATTTCAAAGGTTTTGACTGTGTGCGCTCCAAGACCACCGCAGCGCCATCAACAACAATGTGACGTCGTCAGGACCGTTGCTAATCCGCTTCAAGGCCGCTGTCGTCTGCCACCCAGTCTGTGTGACTGGATGTCGGTGTCTTTGTGGTAGTTTGCTTTGCTTCGAAATGAAACGTGTGCGTAATCACCCACTCAATTTACTCGATTTCCTTCGTCTGAATCTCGTGAGGAAGCCTGTGTTTTCGTTACCCGTGGCACGGACACCTCGACCCGTAAGCAATCCCGAGCTTTTACGAGCATTTTATCAGCCCAGCGAGTCGCAGCGAAAGTGTTACAGTGTTTGCCAGAGAACACCCTATTGCAACGAAAGAGTTTACTCCTTTTATTTCGCTGAACTTGCCTATCTGGATAAAGGCATTCTGCGGATGTCAGTTGTCTCGCGACGTAAACCCACCAATTATTATTAGCGTTCTACGTATGTGACTTGGGTCCTGCAGAAGAAAAAAAAAAAAAAAAAAAAGAAAAAAAAGAAAAAAAAAGAAAAAAAAGGCGACTCAGAATTGGCGTTGTTGTCTTTCAGGAAGAGAGAAAGACGGCAGCTTAACAAGTAAATGTACAATAATGTGCACCTGGCTCTAACAAAGTGGCAGTAATTATGGTAAAACGTAACTGAGAGGGTATAACATGCATTACAGAACTATAAACAGGCTTGGAATTATGTAGTGGAGTGTACGACCATAACACCGCAATCCTACCGACACAATTCGCGCCATATACACGAGGACGCAGATCTTGTACGGATTAATTGGACAGCGCACTCAGATGCATATCACCTGTCTATGCGTCTTGGCAGCCTCAAACACACCTAGTGCATATAGAATAGGCGGTGAACCTCATAGAATGCTGCAAACACAAAACCCGGAGGACCATTTCACATTCCTCACATGACGACTGCAGCTGCGCTTTATAAACTGCGACAGTAAGTTGCGGCACTATTGGAGCATCCGCAAAACCATAATAGAGGATAAAGTTGTGTGGAATGCGAATTCCTCGCCACCGGTGTCACCAACATCCCGCGAACGGCACACTACTCACGGCTTCGTAGTCTGACATATTCCGTAACCTCCCGACAACTTATTCTGCTGACGTTCGCAGCAGACTGCTCCGGAGCTGGCGAATCTCCATTGGCTGCAGTCCTCACGACGTGTGTCCGGAGTACCCCCAACATCCGGCGTTTGATTTAGCTGCGTATTTGACGGTATTGCGCAAAAACTGCTGCAGTAATCACCATAGGAATTTCAGCGTGCTTATCAGTGATCAACAAGGAATCAAAAACCGCTTTAGTTTCGGAATCGACCGCGGACAATGCGACTGTCTCTTTAATGTCCTCCCGGGAGTGAGCACATGCCGGCGCTGCAGTTGGACGGGCAAGCCAGGCTAACTTTTCAACCTCTTATGGGGAAAAGCAATTGGGCTCTCTCTGAGTGCGTTCCAAGACCATTGTCTCAGGGCTGCAATCATGTAAACGAATCAGAAATATATATAGGCAAATTGAAAAAATGAAGCACGGACAGCAGTAGTGTGGGAGTAATAGAAAAAACGTTTATATATTTACGTGTCCGCCGACCCCTCCTCCACAGTTCCTTACATATGCCTCCTAACAATAACGCGAGGAAAAAGAAATGTAGGTGAACGATTATCATTCAAGGAATCTGTCATTAGGAGCAGCTCAACTTTTTCCATACCATGCTACTAGCGGTGCACCGTTATATTCTGGCTACCCGTCTACTTTTCTGTTGACTAGCCTGAAAGGATGAACTGACTGACCGAATGCGATCCTGACCACTTGCCTCATTTGCTATGTGCCATCTCCACTAGGCACCACCACCAATGCCAATGTATATAGTGCAGTAAGTTAGCCTTGATGAATATGGAGAAAAGCGTAAAATGCTGTTGTGTGTCCCGATGTCTTGGTTGAGCATATGTCATATGTCACGCGGTCTGAGTTAGTTGTGAGGCCATTGGTGCTTTGCAAATCCCACACAAGAACCTCAGGGTCTGAAAACACGCAATTCTGTGTCATGACCAGCAGGATCTAGATGACCTCCACCATTCTGATGACTTTGATCCGGTGATCTCGTAATATGTGAGAAGCCGATCTGCGTGAGGTACTTTCTTTAAGCATCGCAACTAGAGAAGCAAAAGTGGTTCTGAAGCTTGTGCCCCGGTTTCAGAATTGTGCGATGCGGTCATACCACACCCTTTTTATGTACAGATAAAGCGAACTCATTGCCTTGTCTATGTAGAGAGCCTTTATTGCAGATAGGAATCGCGTGATGCCTTTTCTACGTTTGCGTTCACGCAATCTCTAAACTGAAGGTTCGCCGGTGTTAAACGACACTGGTCACGCGATGCATGTCTCACCGTGCGCTCAAGGTTCTCGACGCTTCACTCGTATAATGTGCGTTCAAACTCAGGGTGTGTTTATTGGGCCCGTTTCAGCTGGGACATTCTGATGCAGTTAATGACCTTCAATCGGGGCTGATGTAGCGTGAGATCAATGGTCGAGTTAAAAAAATGAAAATAAGAAATAACAAACCGTGTAGCTCAATCACGTTTAAATGGCAGTAATTACCGTTTGAAAATACTGTGCTAAGAGCATTAAAGTTGCTTACAAGTGGAAGAATTTTTGAAAATATAGCATAGAAGTTGTCAGAATGTTTCACTGTCTTTCGCTGCAAGTTCTTTTCGAAGTATACTGCACTGTAGACCACGACGACCCACAATTTCCAAGCGCAGTGGGCTTCAGCCTCGCGCTTCCTAGTCACTTCAAAACGCGCACCTCGTGTCATAAATCAGGGACCCACATGAAGACGAACTCAAAATGTCGTAAATCACGGTGGAGACAATCTCGGAAGACGATTGACTCTGTCACTCGCAACCTCTTCATTTTCAATCTTCATTACTGGAGACACTCGCTGCCTCAGGCAGTCGAAAAAAAAAA
>JARGYV010091981.1:0-12576 GCA_029532675.1 Ornithodoros moubata
GGTGTGCATGGGGTGTAACAGGAGTGTTTTTTAAGCAATTACACCCAACAAAAGGGTGTAATCACACACAGGGGTGTTTTTTAATACGTAACACCTTTGTAACACCCAATTTACACCTTAAGGTGTGAAAATGTGGGTGTAAAATGTCCACCAGGGGTGTTCATAGAAGTGTTTGCACCCCCGATACATCCCAGGANNGTGCAAAAATCAGTAGAGGGGTGTAAAAAGGTTGTTTTACACCCCGTTTGCACCCTTTTTACACCTTTTTTTCTTACAGTGTAGCGTCTGTTGGCAAACACAAAATAATATCGTCAATTCCTTTATTCCATATCACTTCTGCTAATGATGTTTACCCGACGTGAGCAAATTTATTGCAGGAGCAAACATACTTCGCTTGTGGTTATCTACATTGTTTATTTGCCGAGGAACTTCAGACAGGGACAGAGGATTTTTCATCCGTGTTGTGTCTTATGTAATACGCGCTTTTTTTTTTCTCTCTCACTTTTTTTTCTTTCTTCGTTTCGAAGTATGTTAAGACAGCTATGTTCAGTCTTGGTACTTCACATACTGAGGAAGTTGAAAAGCAAGAACAATTATTCGGGATGCCAAGACTCCATCAGTCTTTTTATGCTTGTGCCCGGATACCAGCCTCAGGCTTTATTATCTACATCCTAAAGCGCTTCGGAGTTACCCTACATCTAAGATGACTGAAGACCTTTCGCCCAGGACAGTTAGCGGACTATACCTCAAGGACATTGAAAACTCTCGGAGGAATGGAAGAAGGTTCCCGCGGGCTCTACAGATGCACATAAGCAAGGGAGATCCCATTTAACTTTAAATTCAATATTTTACTTCTGTCGATTCAGTAGGTGTACAGTTGTAAGTTTTGTAAGTTTTGTGTTGCAAAATGTAAGATAGGTCAGTCCAAGAGGGCTAACAACATTTCGCTTAAAGCTGCGCATATTTTCAGGTGTTTGGGGCAATTTTTGTAGTGGTAATCTTGCATGCCTTTGTCGACTGGTATGAGGTTTATTATTTTAAATTTCGACAGTGACCCATCAGAGCAACGGTGCCGGCCCTACAGGACTAATAAAGCGAAAAGACGGAAGAACAACACATAAATGATGACGATGGAGACAGGGTGCTTCCCTGCTGCTCCAACAACCAAATCTCTTACAGAGAATGTGACGTGAATGAGGGATGACTGTGGAAGAACTATCCAGCTGAAATCTGGAGAAATGACATCTTGTCAGAACGGCTGTAGGTGTCAGGAAGACGAAGAGTGCATGAAGTAGGGAATCTGATGTGCAGGATTGAATAGCAAGGCAGAAAACAAGGTTCCTGACTTTGTGCCTCTATGGCAGTTGTCAGGCACGTGCCAGAGACTGGGAGGTAGCGGGATCAATTCTACTGCCGGCTGTGCCGCAAGGATTTTTTTCTGGGTTTTCGCCTTACGAATTAAGACTCTTGCTGGCATCGCTCCCTGCGAAGTCGGCGGTGACGTACATGTCTCCACTGTGTCAGCCGTGACGCTTCCAGCGCTTAGCGAGGCCGACTACGACAAGCAGTAAAACGACACCACTACCGCCATCTACACATTACTGGCCTACAAATACAGAAACTAATCTAAGAAAAAAAAAAAGAGGTGCACCCTGCATTAGCACTAGTCGCGCCAGGCGCCCGGCCATCAGGCCGCACAGGTTCAGTTATGGATGAGATTAACAACAACACAATATACGGGGATGATGTCGGCTGTTCTGATTCACTACTCCTGGTTCCGTACCCTACCTTATTACAACATTCTATGAAATGGTTAAGTAATGCCCTGATGCAGTGAAAGTAATGGCCGAGGCTTGCCATAACTTGCCATCCCCTTGCGGATGCTACACGTAAAGTGCACTCCCGCTGCGTTCAGTAGCTGTGAACGATTGGGAGTGCGCCCATGGGATACTAAGGACATGCTGTCCGTTAA
Source organism: Ornithodoros moubata (assembly GCA_029532675.1). Lineage (NCBI taxonomy): Eukaryota > Metazoa > Arthropoda > Arachnida > Ixodida > Argasidae > Ornithodoros > Ornithodoros moubata. The sequence goes on from JARGYV010091981.1 coordinate 1,973, forward strand.
AACACGCTTACCGAACTGCGCTCGAGATAGATGCGTTTGGGACGTTCTCTGGCTTCCACCGACAGTTATTAGTAGTAAAGCAACCGCGGCTTGCAGGAGATGTTCTGGTTCAAAGGGACCGACCATTTCTTCAAGATTGACTGCTCGTTATGCATCCATGCCTTGCAGTGGAGGTGACTCCGTCATTGCTTCGCGGAATAATTTGGTATAATTCATCGGAAACAATAACGCTGCGAACTTGGAACGCATTTCTTTTAGCCGAGTGCCTTAGGACCATAGGGAGCACTGCTGTCTGGAGGTAAGTCTTTTGTGAAAAGTTGCTGCCCTTCTTAAGGGACAAAGGAAGGAAAAGGAAATCAGCACGATGACACGGAAATATCTCACTCCATTCAGATTGATATAAGAAGTGAATGTATTAATAGATTTGCAAAACAAAACCGGAGCTCCATAAGCCATTTTGATCTGTGTCCAACATATTATGTATCGTTTCCCTTCACCGTCACAGGTACACTTTTTCCACTTTGCAATGTACGCCAAGGAATATCTACATTCCTAGTAGCACTCCAGCTTCAGCCAAGCACTTTTCTTGGAAGCCCCAGCTTCGGACAGATATCTCTCGGAACGACGGCAGTCCATGCATCGAGTCCGCGAACGCCTTTCAACGCCTTTTCAACCGCAAAAATTCAATAAGTGATTATACCTGAACAGCAAATACATTATCGTCCAACACAAAAGCCTAACAATAACGAAACACAGTGAAGGACAAAAGGGAGAAGAAAAATCTTCAGTTAGCGGTTTTTCGCAGGTTTAGCAGTGGGTTCAGCAAGGCGCTCGTAGAAATGCTGTATGTCTTTTTTTTTTTTTTTTTGCTATTGAGAGATGCGACTTTGACGTTTGACGGGGCTCGCGTGCCTCTCGGAGGGAAAAGGGAAAAATAAAGGGGCTTGGGCTGATTTATGATGGAACGGGGTTCTGAATGAGAAATGGGTTGTTCCTCATTGAGAAGTAACGGGAGTTTTATTTATCGGTTTCGAACATTTTTTCGCCCATATCTGCAGTGTTCTCTTTTTTTCAGGATTTTGCAATGGTTGGAAGTGCGTTTTTGTTCAGCTCTCTATTCTTTGTCCCATCGACGCAGACAAAGATGCAGTTTAAGCACAAACCTTACTGCACCGCTCGCTCCAACTATCTCTCATTCATAATCACGCGCTTATCTTTGCCAATTTCACCAATTTCACCGCTTTCAAATGTATACAGTATAGGGACAGGTAATGGCATCATTCTTAATCAGCGCGTCGTGTAATTAAGTTCGGCTTTTTTTTTTGTTTTTGTTTTTAGAGTGTGAGCGTCATTCAATGAAGAACAATACAAAAGTATAAAGTAGCAGAATAAGCAGCAGTATAAGTAGCAGATCGCCAGTTACAACCCCGTTGAAGGTTTCTGTCCGTAACGACAATGCCACTTTCCAAAGCGAGTCGGACGCCAAAGGAGCGAAGCGGAGCGGCCAAAGCGAGTCGGACGCTCGGAGCTTTTTGGCCGTGCTTGGATCGTGCTTCGGGGCTGTAGTGACTTTGTTACCGAACCATTGGTATATAGCTACCTTACCAAGAGCCTAAAATAAGTACTGTTGATCATTCTTTCTTGGTTACTTTTTTGTACCAGTTCTTTTCATTAGTATTAGGGAGCACCGTTTGCGTCTCTTCGCCTCATCCCAGCACACACATACACAGCTGATAATGAGGTGTACACTAATATCAGCCAGTATAACGTAGACATCTACTCAAGCTTTGCTAGTACTTCAAAAAACCAATCACTCCTGAACTTTTTGTCTGAATGTTCTGTAGGTATGATCAAATTGGGCGAAACCTTCGAAGTATCGCTTAGGGATCACACGTTTACGCTTTCTGCTCAACCCCGGACAATGCCATCACACATTGTGCTGAACACTTTAAATCGGATCTTAGTTTATATCTTCCCTAATGGCGTCAGTTTAAACTTTTTGTTCTCCCATGGGTGCGGCTGCGTAGCGAAAACTGCCTTCTTTCACGTGTTCTTTTTTCTTTCCTCTGGGTGGGGAATGCGGCTCTGAGCAAGTCGGTAGCACCGCTGGCAGCAAGCCAAGAGTTGATCGGCGAGCAGGGCGCCTTTGTTACCAGTATAGGAGTCACTAGGAGCGATGGACCCGTACAAGCAGCGGTGAATGCGTGGCACAAGTAGAAATACCCGAAGTTGACAGCAACTAGAACTGGGAAGCTTCACTGCAGGCTATCACACTTCATAGCACAATTTTTAGTTTATTTCTTTCAATCTTTGTTCCTTTGGGTGGATCCACCAATGCGTATGAATACCAGATTTCTGCACATTAGTGCCCTGGTTTTGCTTTTCTCAACACAAAATATAGGCAAACAAAGGGTACCTAATAAGAAAAATTTCGGAGAGAATTTGCATTATCCCTCACGTCTTTACCAAGGGCACTGTAGTGCCGCAGTGTTCCACACGACTAGAATGTAAGTGTTGTATATACTCGCATACGACCAGCGTTCGAATAGCCAAATAGAATTCGAAACAGTTTAATCAAAGGACACGCCGCGTAATCGTCTTCGCTTCTGTAAGTTTACACGCGAGCCTTGAGATGAGCTGAAACGGTGCGTTTTGCAGCCACCATGTCGCATACATCTGTATACTTCATTTGTGGTAACGACGGCTGTTACGAATTAGACTGAGTGGCGACATCTAGATGACAGCCACGAGCAGTCCGGTATCGCAGGATAAGCCTCTTCTACCTATCATTTTTTCATTTTAAACAGGAATGCTACTGGAGCACCAGGTCGCTCCCATCGAAAGAGCGAGATATTATCAGGGTGGTCCAACCAATCTGGTTCCAGCAGATGCTTTTCTGGAACTGGGATGAAAATTTAGGGATGAGAGTGACGTTGTATCGAACATTAGTTCGGCATGGACCAGCACGGACCTAACCAAGGGCATGAAACAAGCAGGCTCACAACTTGGGTCATACACAGAGGTGTACGGGAATAATGTTGAGATGGAGCCTATTGTCCGCCACTGAGGCAGCTCAACTTCTGCGGGAGTAATGTATACAAGATGAGGTAGTGGTGATGAGTTTGTACGGTGGCAGGGATCCAGTTCAAATGAGTAGCTTCCTCAAGAGGCGAAGACCCTGCATTTCATGTGCCGGGGTGGTCCAAAAATCTGTGGAAGATTGCAGTGAACGTGGCACGACGTGCAGATATTCGACTGTACACGGCCAAGGTGCCATCTCGTGATGCGAATAAACGCAACAACGTCAAGCCGCATATGGTGGATGGCTGTAGCTAACGGGCATGGTAGCTGGTGAAAGAGACTCAGAAAGGACTTGGAGTCCACCACATGCAGAAGAGAGTAGTTAAATGCTACGTGGCTGCCAAGTACTTGCGCCAACATGCATTGGAGTAGCCGATTCCAGAGAGGGAACGCACACTTCACTCTTTTCTTTCACCTTCACTAACAACATGTGCGCCGCGCTAAGCGCAATAAAACAAAACGCAACCTCCCACAATAGCGTAAGAAACAATGTAGATGACCAAGCACCTTCAGGTTACGTTTCAGCTGATAAAGTAAAGCTGCTGACATGCCATCAGCGGTGGCCAAGTGTTGTCATCATCCAACCGCTCGCTTCATCAGAGTACATACTCCATTTTATAGATTGTACTCAAAAATGCTCTTTCATGTCCTCGACTTTATCAAAGCCATAAAGCGGACTCTACATTTTTGCAGGTTAGCAAAACGTCAGCGATGCATTTTATACTCGCCAACACAGCTAAAATTTCCATTGGGATATGTTATGAGGCAAGCGGGTTTTACCACACATCGTACAGGCGGCGCTGACAAGCAACTTTACTAGTAAACGCGCCACCTTGTCTAGCGCAACTGTTCGAAATCTTTTTTTTTTTTCGCAGTGGTGTCGAAGTACCGTACCCTTGAGCGCGTTTTCAGCCTTCCATATAGATCGCGGCTGCAAAGGTAGATGGGTCGGGGTGGTTGGGTTTTATTGCTCATACCAGCCAGCCAACCAACCAACCAACCCGACTGCCAAGCGGACAGGATTTCGAGTACTTCCCTCAGCTGTGATCTTCACGTCCACACTGGGTATCTCCAGCTACTTCAGATTGACTTTGGCTTCGTACACTACTGTATGCATTAGCCTTCGATTGAAACCCTGGCTTGGATAAGCCACTGTCGGCGTTGCTTCAAAAGGTGCCGGACTCATCTCGGACTCAAAAATGTTGACCTTATTTTACCGCATTGGCCCTTGAGCAGCCAGCTTTTGTCAGGAGATTTGTATATGTGCTTATTGAGATCAAATGTACCAATACAATTTTTTTCAGTGATTCTTCTTTAACACTTTATCCTATAGGGTAAAGTATACTGCAGTATGCTGCACCGATACCCATATTTCACACTGCGTCCACGGATTCGTACACGGTGCTAACAAATGCACTAGCTCGTGTTTTCTTTATTTTGTGTGTGTGTGCGCGCGCGCGTTAGAATATAATGGATTTTGTTGACCACCTATATACCACGTGCATAAACTAGTCAAAATTTCGTGCCTTGTGGTACGACATGCTACCCCATGACCTAACGAAGACTTTCTGCTTGACGAACAACCCTACAATACAAACCCAGCAAAACCCACAATACATAACCTAACACAAGATTCAGCCATAGAATGGCGGAATCAATATTTGATGTCAAATATTGATATATACACAGTTTGTCGCTTCGAACACAGAATACTAGAATCATTCAAACAGTAAATATGGTGAACAAATATTGAAACTGTACGAGTAATTGAATACACCCTTGCGTATTTCTATTGCTTATTTCCTACTTTATCTGTGATATTTGAATAGTTCAAACATTGGCATTCGTACGTTTTGTCTCTTGCAATGTGAATCTCAACGAGCTGACTGCTTAAAACGTCCTACTTTCTACTGAAGAAGCGAAGGCTGAACTGCAAAGTTCCGGTGGGTGTAAAAGTAGTAGCAGTGACTGCGATAAATCCACTTGTCAAGTAATGGGCAAACGATGCAACCCGCACGCACGTGCAGAAGCGAAGTATAGTCCAATAAACGGTTGGTTGGTTGCTACTCAGACTGCTGAAAGAAGAAGAGGTTGAGTTGAATAAGAAAATTTGAACAGTGAAAAATATCGTTTGCAAGTGTTGGACAACGTTGTACACTCACCACCAGGATGGAGCGGTGGTGCAAGAGAGATTTTTACTTCGATGGATTTTCGTACGCTAATAATTTGCACTCTAAATTGACATACAGAAAATAAGTTGTATATAATGTAGTCGAAGATATAAAAGCTACTAAAGATTCGACACAGCGTGTTCCTAATATACTGTTCTCGACACACTCACTTTTTCTCTGTAAGCCCGTTACTAAAGGAATAATTAGTTCCAGAGCACTCTATAACATTAAGTGACACGGATCCCAGGCAAGAGTAAAGGGTTGTAAAACATGATCTAACTTTGGAAGTGGGATATTCCGACGAGCGTTAAGGATATGGCTCGATATCTGAGATCGATGGGTAAAGTTAAGGCCTGTCGGGGGCCGTAAGTCTTGCAGTAAAAATAAACACCGTGTTTATCACTGTTTGTCATGTTGTTTCATTCTATACCCATTCGACTGTTTCTTGAGGTTAATATCCTCAGATGCTTTCAGTACCATGATGACTGAGTATGACCAATGCTCATGGCAGCTTTGAGTTGTTACTGTTCTGACATAAACAAACAAAAAAAAAGAAAGACAATGACAAACTAATGGTAAATATAAGACTAAAGGAGCCATTGCTATCCTGAATGAGGGCAACATTAAGACATAGGTAAGTGCAGGCCGAGGCAAGTCGCCCCAGTGGCACCGGGAATTACTCGTGGATTTGTTATGTTACGTACATACATATATACTCCCGAATACGGAGTGTAACTGAGTGTAACTCCCATGTAAACTAAAGTGTAGCACATTACACGGCATGCCTTATTTCGCGTTCACGGCACGTACCGCACCTATGGTGTGAAAACTGTGGTCAAACCTCACGACTTACGACTTTGTTCATTTTGTCCCTTTTCACTGCAAGTCGAAAAAGGTGTGGCAGTTCCTCGAGTCTTCTTGCCATCAAAAACTGTTGGTATCTGCCATAACTTGATTTCTAGTCTTATAGAGTTAATCTGTGGTAATCTCATTTCTAGGTATGTGTTTCACCACGCACCGTGCAATGTAGTCGCAACGCATGAGACTCTACGCGACTTCCATCGTAATGGCACTAGGTGGATTCCGCGAAGATATATGACGTGGTCTTGAAATATGTAATGGCGCAGCCCGTAAATGAACCGATTCTCAAATCCAACTACGATGCAGCAGCCTTCTCTCTTTTCTATCCGTGAGCGTAGCAGCTGCGCGGTTAAACAAAAAAAAAAGACAAAATGAAGACCAACAGTATAGTGGTCGCGATATGGAATGTGATTAAGTCATGTAGTGCGACCGCAGATCCTTTTAACTGCAATAATCGCTTCATGCTGAGAATCACGAATGGGGCCTGCCTTTACGTGACTCCAGAGCAGTTGGTGGTCACGAATGGGTTGGCAAGAGATTTCCATCTCCTCGAAAGTTATTTATACCAGGGCATCCCGTGATAGGGGTATTAACGCGCAGGTGATTGCTGTCTCTTCGACACAGAGCAGATATGTGATACCGACATGCACAACTGATAAGGTTCTTCGACCGAAACCTTCTCATCCATTTCACTTCTTAAGATTATGTGCGAACATTCATAAATCATATTCGACCTTGGCTGCGAGTGCTCAGACTTCCGACCGTGTAACGAATGATGGCCAGAGAGCTGGGGTCACAGCGCACATTATCCCTGTATGTCCTGCTGGATTGTGACTTCCCTTTTGCTGGACACTGTAGCTAGCTATGTTGCAGTTGAGAGATTTGTCGCCATTTTAATATTGCGGTGATAGTTTTCGTAGTATGTGCATGAGCGCCTGCATAGTTTGCGTAAGACTACTGTTGTGTGTTACATATAATCGCTATAACGGGTGGCGCAGTATATGTCACGTTACTGAAGAAATAAAGAAATAAAAATCATTGTCTTCTGGCTTATATCCAATGTAGCTAATGTAGACTAATGTAGCGTAAGTGTGTGATGCCTCGGTGCGTAACAGTACACAACAGTGCTATGCGCGGCACACATGTGAGGAGCACGAGTCATTTAGATTATATATATATATAGTCATGGTTGAAGTACACAGGTTAATGATAGCTGGCCGTCGTTAGGGTGCGTAGCAATATCATAATGCAATGAGGTAGGCTACCACATCTGACGTGGTCACTCCATGTCTGCGATTGAACGTTGTTGTTATCGTGAAAAGGCACAGGATGAGATATTAGTGGCCGATGGCCGAGCGTAAAACGAAATCAACACTAGTACACTTCCCAGCGAAATCAGCCAATAATACTCATATGACTCCAAGCCGATATCACGGAGAGTTTAATCGCGCACCACCATCAGCGGTGCTTCATCCAATGCAACCTGTCGATGCCCTGCTCTGTTCTATAATCTCCAGCATTTAGCGACACAGTCACTACCACCCACTAAAAGCACTTCGGGTGGGGTTGTTCTCTGGTTTCTACAGTAATGGTACTACATGTGCAAAGGGGCCTACCTCCATAGGTAGTTGCCCTACCTGACAACAATACACCTCACTACTCTCGTTGTAAACTCTGACAGGCTTTTCGCATTCCATTAATTATATTGTGCGACAACTCCCACAGTTTCTATGGCAAACAGCAACCAAGTACCGAACTAAACAAACGACTTATCCGACCACGCAGTGCGTATATACATGTCATCAAATAGAATTGATAATGGGATACCTCGCCCGTCGAGCTTAAAGAAACACAGCAACAATAGGCAGTCGCTGTTCTGTTACCAATTTCTGGATGGCATGCTTGGATGATTAAGCGAGAGCATGCGAAGTTCCAATCAGAAAGCCAAAGAGCGTATGCCGCAGATTGTGCTTTAGGTACCTACTTCCTCCCGCAACATGGCCCTGAGTCACGTAATAGGTCATTATTTTTCCCTTCTACTTTCAATGCAGTATATAGAGCGTCTACCGCGGGCCCTAATGAAAACGGCACCCATATCACGACTCAAAATGAAAGCACCTGTGATTGTGCTTTCAATGAACCGTCAGCACGCACTCGCCCGAAGTAGCCGAACATGATTTTCTTCGTTTGTAGCGATGTATAAAGATAGAGAAATGGAAGAATGGTATATGGACGTTTAATGTACTGTTCACGTCAGCTTTGCACTATTGTTTCATTTCTTTCTTCTTACCATGACCCACTATACATCTAGACTACTTTTAAGCGGCATTAATGAATACCTACCAGAATTGGAAATTCTCGCTCGAAATATTTAACTGTCTGTTCCTCTTGGGGTTGGCGTTGCGGTAGACCTCGTTAAAAAGTTTCATACCAATGCTGTGTAGCAAACTCCCGGCCTTAGGCTGTCGTAGTGCAGCAAGCAATAAAAAACGTGTAATGAGGCACATGTAACTTGTTTTCTGCCTTTTTTCTTCAGTAGTGAAAGTGTCGACCCTTCTACCCAGCTTTCACCTCACAAAGAGTAACGAGTAAGATATATACAGATGATGGGCCGTGTTTAAACTATTCGTTGTGGTCGCGACATTGCAACTATGAGGAGATCCCGTTAGAAATAAGTACACTTTATGTCGCAACATAGAGTGTGAGACAAAAGTATATGGAACAAGCGAGTGCATGTATTTCTCTGCGGAGAGTCGTCGAGCGGCCGGTGAAACTTCAACGTAGAGGTAACTGGTGGAGATGGCACTTAGCGAATGAGGCGACTGACAAGAATTGTGTCCAAGTATTCAAGTATCCACAACATGGCTGTGCATCGCTAGTAGCATCGTGATTGTGAAGTAGTGAAGGTGGTTCCAAATGAGTCAGCTGTACTCTCCCACGTTCCTGCGTGTTCGAGCAAGATGGAGATTGCGGTGGGAGTCGTAGAGAACACAGTTCCAAAGAATATGTTCCATGGTTACAGGTACGCCAGTGAAAAAGTGTAAGTGCTATCTCTCATTGGCGCGTTACAGCCAGTTCGTGTTGCCATGGGGAGCGCAGGTGGGAACACCAGCATTGGTACATGACGACTAAGTGGGGATTGCATCAGTACTTTTGCTATTTTGCTATCTTGACAGCTTGCTTTCTTGTTGATCCATACCCGCAGTGACCAGGTTCAAGATTCGTTCGTTTCCTCTGAGCGTCTTAACGATGCAGAAACCTGACGATCTGTTCCAAATCGTCCCTGTCGTCGTAGCGGGTCCCGTTCCAAATCTGCTATCTTGCCACTGATCCGCAGCCGGACTCAGTCATAATAGTCGATGCGAAGGTTTATTTACACGGGACTAGTTACAACATAATTTCAGGCATTACTTCCCGGACTGAGCCCACCACACCAGCGTTGTATCACGGGTTCACAACTTGGTCTCAAGGGTTGTCTGGCTCCCAGTCCTCTCCCTCACGTTACCTCCGGTTAAAAGGGTAACGGCAATGGTCACCACCCCCGCCAGGAGCTGCCAACCGGGCGCCTTGGGTCCAAAGGGTTGCAGTTCCTGGTTGGTCCAAATCAATTTCTTGACAGGACCGGGACCGCCCGTTTTAACCCTCTCGCCACGTAATGTACGACTAACGCTTCCCGGTGTCAAGCTCTGTCCAGCCTAACTTTGGACCGTGCAAATTCCTGGCGCCGCGTCCCAGATTTATTGCCGTCTGGGCGGGTGGGGTTGCCTGGGGGGCTACGCGCCCCGGGCCTCCGGCTATGCAAATGTGTCCCCTCATTAAGAAGCCTTGAGGAGTCCTCCCCGCTGCACATGTCCGCTCAACGTTGCAAGTTAAACGTATGATGCACAACATGTTTAACTACAATGCCACTTTAATCTCCCGGTTTACAAAAATGATAAGACCGGCGTTGGCACTAACTAAACGACCTTACACCAGGTATCTACGAGAATAAAATATGGCGGACTGTTGATGGAATGGCTGCATGGAAAAACTACTTTCATCTCCTGGAGGAACTCAGAGCGTAGAGCGGTGGTGGAGTAGTCGAACGGTGGTAGAGTGGTGGTATCTGGTGATAGACTAGTCGAGCGTAAGTCCTTAAGGTGAGTACGCGGAATCTTGCATCGAGTAATAGGAGACGCGCCTCTGTACAGAGGGCGCCACTGAGGACACTTCTAGGCTAAGTTAAATAACGGGCGTCCACGATTGCCAGATCATGCAGAGTGCGCTCCTAAGGCATCTTCAGACTGCGGAACTGGACATAATATTGTCACGGATGAATTGCAGACGACAATCAAGCTGCGTAACCTGCAACCACTTTATTAGCCTACCTGGCTATACTGCATGTCGCAATCTCACTCTACAACTACAACTGCCCGACTTGGGCTACGCGTCGGCTTATAAAGAAACGGCGGAAGCTTCTGGTAGCGTCGAGAGGCGCGCGTCACGCGCTGA
>JARGYV010091989.1:0-11355 GCA_029532675.1 Ornithodoros moubata
ACGTACTGTGAACCCCCAGATGTACACCGAGCGGCGGCGGAGCTACATCAGCTCATCATCCTCCTCACCACTAACCACCACCTCACCACCAACCACAACCATCCTCACAACCATCCTCCGGAAGCAATGGGGTAGTGTGCCACTGGCAAAGTGGTGAATAGCCCCAAACATAATCACTGTATTTATGTTGTTGTTGTTGTTGTTGTTGTTAAGGATAAATTCTCCAGAAGATTATGTTTAAACTATGCTTTATAAGCAGGAGGTTGTGTGTTGGTTACTTATACATGGGTTATTGATGAAACTATATTTTAAAACGTATGGTGTCGGTCAATTTAGTGTTAACGATTTCTAAAAGACAGCCCCTTCAAGTGCGCAAAACAATCGACTTTTTTGTACGTGCCTTCTTTTTTCTCAATACTGTCGGACCCTCCCTTTCTATCACAATCGGAGGCTCCGCTAAAAACGGAGGCTCCTATTGAATAAATGTTCGACCTCGTGCACAAGAACTAATCGATACGGTTATTTGCGTAGGGCGCCGAAGACACGACCTTCTTCCACGTCGATGCTTCTATCTCAACGGCTATCTTTGAACTATTATTTGGCAGCCACGAAAGCAGAAGGATAAGAAGAGAAGTGAACAAGAAAAGTCATCAGTGGCGTGAACTCAATTGTCATATCCGTAACATATTCAGCATATACATATTTTTCTGATTTGATATTTGCAAGGCAACTATGACAAGATAAGCTTGTCCAAGTATGCTCCTCCCATGAGCTTTTCAACAAATGTAAGCACTGGATGATATCATTCTGTTTGACGGCTGGCGCTAAGTGCACCACTTTGTCCCACGCAAACCCAAGCGAAGTTAACAGTGTAGCGATACGCGGAAAAAGTAGATCGGGATGTGTAATTGCTATGAGCCATGTTACTGAAATGTTAATGTCAGCGATCAGTAAAAGGGGAATTCAACGCATGAATGATTTTTTGCCACGTCGCTGGTATTAATATTACATGCACAAATATATATTTTATGCATGACCTCCGGGATGCGCACTTACAAGGGTTTAATAAAAAGAATGGGTCGCATGTTACGACCCACTTTCAGCAGGGAAAAAAAGGGCCACAGGGAAGAAGGGACGACCCCACTGCGTGGATCACGCAGTGGAGTGGTCCAAATTTCCCCCACACCCCAGCCGTTGTTCATATGTTGCCGTATGGCCATGCACATGACTTGTATCTTCCAGTCAGAGGTTACCTTGAATGAGTACGAGGAATTAAGTAGGTTGCACAACGTAAAGCGCAGGCCATAGTCATATCTTTCCTTCCTTTACAGCCATCCTTTCAACTCAACCTGTTTCTTCGGCCTGTGGACATCGAAATAAATAGATATTAAATCGATGTAAGCCCCTGTAAACTTGGAAAAAGTTTATCGAATTACACACAGCTACAGATATTTTCACATGGAGGCTATATTTCTCGCGACATTTCCAAAAACTGCTTCCGCTTCAGGCACATGCACCAGCGTGTCCACATGCATTCTCCTCCATCTGAGCCTCAGATAGTGCGGCATTTTTTCTTCCACAAGTGCTTCCTGTTCAAATGTTCAGAGTCCTTGAAACTCCCATTGTCCAAATCATTGTCGCCTCTGTTTTACGTCAGCGAAGAACTTAGCGGCCTCGCTGGGATGCACTTCAAAGCTGTCCACACGTAAATGGTTTAGCCACGTTTATTGCGGGTCTAAGTGCCTGGTCCTCCATCGAGTACTTCGCGCCGTCCAGGAAGCCAGTGGTGGCAATTAAGAACTGCAATAAACAGCTTCCAAAGACAGCGCTTTAGAGCACAAAGGAGCTTTAATTCAAACGTATGGTAACCATTTATTTGTATGGGGCTAGCAGCACGGTTGTGTGTTTTTCATTATTGAAAATACAAATGTGCAACAGCTTTAGGCGCTACTGCAGGCCGTTTCTGCAATACCATACAAGGAACATGGTCCTAGAATTGAATTATATAATATTGTCATGCATAAACATGGCGTGGTTGGCGAATTCTATTACTGAGAAAACGAAGTCAAGGAGACACCTACACAGCACAAAGCACACTACATCACACGTGATAGTTCAGTTTCTTCAATGTACGCAGCTGAAGAGTCCCACACTAATGGACTCTATCACATTAGTGCATGTACATGTGAATTCATGTGTTTCATACTGCGCGCGTGCGGTCACCGGCGGTACTCTTGACCTGGCTCGAGGTACCTGTGAGGTATGCGTCCCATGAAGCCCTACTGTGCATATATATGTGATAGATATATACACATATGTGTGAATGTGTATTATAATCACTCCGCAGTCTACGATCCTGCGGTATGAGGTGGCGTGTCTCGCCAGGGTGGTGGATGACATTACTTGATTGGCACCACCGTGTTTTTGCGCCGAGTTCGTATTCAGTGAACCACAGTCAGTATACATGACACATATGTTGTTGTTTTTGAAGCATTGTTTGTTTTACGAAGTGATGAAGCTTTAGCTGTGAGAGTGGCTTTGGAATCTCCATTTTTCATGGAAAACCTCAAATTGAAAAGACTAGTAGCGGTAGCCACATTGCTTACCATGAGCTTACTGAGCTTACCATGAGCTTACGTACATTTATGTCGGCGGTAAATACGGCTTGTCTGAACCTTTCCTTATTTTTATAATTTATTATTTTTCATATGAAGACGGTGTTAAGAAATAAGAAACAGAACGGGATGCCTAATGAGTACAGAAATTGGGCGCCTCTCCCAACTCCCATGTCGCCGTCAATAACTTTCAAAAAGCTCTTTCCAAAAAAAAAAAAAAAAAAAGAGTGCGGCTGGACGACGGTCACTGCTCGAAATAGCCTGCAATAGTCTTCTTGAGAAACATTAGCACGAATCACGCGTTCCTGCACATGCTTGCGAGTTGCGATCTTTCTGATGAACGGCACCTGTACATACACATACTACATCGCCTTCTTGCGCTTGAGAGCCTCAAGGAACAACGTAAACTCATTCCACGAAACGTCCCTGGAGGGAATCCGTGGAATTCATTCTTTACAAGAGCCCGAACACGCGGGAACCAACCCAAGAAATGTTGAGAGTGAAGAGGATAAAATGGCCTTGAGTATCCCATTGAGGGAAAGGCTAAAGGAGGGAAGGTCCCATTGTGCCTTTGAAATTGGATCCACTCAAGGATCGTTTTATCTTCATCTCGAGCGCTGCTGTTCCGCCTCGCTTGATTCATAGAAGGAGGAGAGGCTAAATGGCTGGAAATTGAGGCACGACGTCGTTTCTTAGTAAAGCACGGGGAAGCGTGACAGTTTTGTCGTTAGGTATGCAGTTGTGGCTGCGTTTAGGGAACAGGTAGGGTCAAACTGGCATTGTCTGATATTTAGGGGTTACAGATGTGGTTTTGGTGAAAAAAACAAAAAAAAAACAAAACAAAAAGACAATAAAACGAAAACAGTTGGATGTCACTGTGTTTTATATGCAGTGGAGTAATGCTCAGTATCATTCCATTTTGTGTGTGCAGAAGAACACTGTTACTTTCTTGTAACTGTGTACACACTGTTATTTTTCCTTGTGTTTGCGTGGGAAAAAGTAGTGCGCTTAGCGCCAACCATCAAACAGAATATTTTCGAGTGCTTAGATTTGCTGAAATGCCTATGGCCGGAGTAGCATACTTGGACAAGCTTATTTTGTTCAAGTATGCTGCCCCCATAAGGTTTTTAACAAGTTTAAGCACTGGAAGATGTCATTCTGTTTGACGATTGGCGCTAAGCGCTCTACTTTTTCCCACGCAATCCGGTTGTAATATAATAGTGTACTATTTTATGCCCACCCCGATTCGTGGAATGTAAGTGACAATGCCAGAAGGCGAGGAAAAAGACGAAAAGAATGGATCCGTAAACCACCCGTATCAATCCATGGCCAATCGCCCCCGTGGCTAATGGCCAGAGCGGTGTAGGCGGCCACCGTTCGGAGGGGTTCCCGATGTCGCCCGACCTCCGTTCTTTTTTTAACGGATGCCCCACGGTCAGCGCTTTCTAAAAAGTCTAAATTGGTCGCCCTCGGAGCGAGGGAAAGGGTCCCGATCGCCGTCGAGGCCCGGCCGTGCCCGTCGCGGCGTCGGGTTGTTGGCGGGCCGGTTTTTGCTTATTTGTTGGGCGGCCCTAATCGAAAATACCTCCAACGATATACCAAAATGTTCGTCTCTCCGCGCTCTTTCCAACGGTAGAAGACTCGACGGGGTGGCCTTAGCGTAACTGCCCGCGTCCCGTCAAAATGTGTATTTTTTTTCTCGTCAAAAAGGGGGTCGCGCCCGGATTGACTTTGACCCCTAATTAGCGGCCCTTCCGGAAACGCTAGAGAGGCTTCTTTTTTATTAGATTTCCCTCTCCCTCTTCTTTCTAACGAATTATAGTTCGTCGACGGGCCACAAATAGAAGCCGAGATAATATTTTTTTTTTTTTTGGGTGCGTCCGCGTCCAGAGTCGGCTCTAGCGGGAACCCCGTTCACGGCCAATTTTAGGGGCAGCCCTAATCGAAAATACCTCGAACGATATACGAAAATGTTCGTCTCTCGACGCTAATGACGTTCGTCTCTCGACGGTCCCCCGTGGCTAATGGCCAGAGCGGTGCCGAACGGTGTAGGATGAAGAAGAAGAAGAATCAGCCACGCAATACCAGTCCGTTGTATGTGGATTTTGTTAATTACAAAGCGACGTCATCTATCGGCACTGATGGGTCCTGAAATCAGAAACAGATACTTTCTGCTACGTCCCAATAATATGTTAAGTGACGTGTGCAGGAGCTGACGGCCGGCTGGAGTGAACATGTTGCGCCTTGAGCGCCATCGGGTTCACCGCCCCACGTGCTTTACCTGGTACACTCTAGGAACGGAAGTTCACCGCATAATGTGTTAACCCCTAGTCGGAGTGATGTCGTTCACGCACAGTATTCGTCAAAAATGATGGTCGTGCGCCTTTTTTGTGTCACTTAGCATAACTGCATAAGCGACACAAAAAGGCGTACGCCCACCTTTTTTTAATCCCGTGCGTGAACGATATCACTCCGCCTGGGGATTGGCTTACGCCCTGTTATGTGGTGAAGTTCTGTTTTTAGAGTGCGTACATTCTCCTGCGTATTCATTTTTGCGGAGTGTGCACGGCGGTGGGTGGATCTTTCACATTCCCCAGGAATTAAAGAGTTTATACATTTGCACTCCGAATGAGTGTATTGTCATCAGGTAAGGGAGCTACCTACTCTGGAGGTAGGCCCCTTTACACGTGTAGTACCATTACTCTAGAAACCAGATAACAACTCCACCCGAAGGCAGCTTGCTGTGCGTACCTGCCATACCATGCGAACAATCCGAATGAAGTTTTACTTCATACATAACTACATATAAACATATTAATGAAAACAGGAACAGCAAAGGGAGGGGTTCCCATAACTACATATAAACATATTAATGAAGACGGGAACAGCAAAGCATGTCGTGCCGCACTGTTATTTTCCCTTGGGTTTGCGTGGGTAACAGTGCATCTCTTCTCGTTTAAACTTAAGAGGCTGCTGCTTTAAGGACAACTTTGCCTTCTTCACTGCTTTTCAGCCAGAGTAATTTCCTACAAACATTTGGGATACAACTGGCTAATTTCGTCAAGTTTCCGTCAAGGCCATTCACCAAGATTCAGCGCTTTGTTCCTCAACTTCCTCCTTGGAAACGTGCAGAAGTACAATATTCGGGCAGTGAGATCTCAGCTTTGCAGCATATTTTTTCCTGCCTGAATGACGTCTGTTTGGGAGGATACGAAGTTGTAGATGGTGGGCGTACGCTTCAGAATGCCTCTGACGCCATCACAAGCGTTCTTGCCATTGCCGAGGGCAGAAAACAGCCACTTGCAGATTCTATGCGACCAGGACAGTTGGAACGCTTGGTTTCTGTTCATAAAATAGGTAGTGGGACCGATAGATAGACAGGCTGCCTGTGCATATCGATCCATTCGTCAATTCGTTCTAACGCCAGTGCTGAAGACACTGAATCATTACACAAGTCTGCCCCTATTATCGCGAAGCTTCGCGTGCAATTAATTGTCGTCCTTAGCTAGGTAAAAATAGTAGTCTGCTCCTATTCCATTCGTAACTCGGCACATCATCCGGTAAAACGATTGTCCAGTTCTCGGTGAAATCAAAACGGAATAATACCGTTCGTCGTCCCCAACGAGAACTTTTCGTTTCGAACAGCCTTCGTCTGGACGTCGTTCGAGAAATTATACCGTATGAGTTGGAATATCTAGAAGGAAAAAGTATCCACGAATGTTTCGAAAGCCATTCTTTTTATTTATTCATTTAGTGCTTTTCTTTTTTTTTTTCAGTCTGCCTGATTCCGGTAAGGATAGCTCGATATCGCTACCGTTTCGTAACGGAACAGTCTCACTTGAGAAACAACCGTGCGTGGGGCACATGCCACATCCGTCTCTCCAGCACTCACGATTCGGCGCTGATTCCATACACATCACCTTCATTTCCTCTTCACTGAACCCTCTTTCCGAAGCATTACTCACAGTGTTCGCACAACTCGCAAAATTCGCACAGTATGAGCACACGTATTCCTCCGTGTACGGGCTCAGAGTTGCGCACTTCGGCCGCAATGAATAAAACTCTGCGATTCTTAGTTGGCTGTCCCGATGTGCAGTTAGACTTCACGAATCTTATGGATCATAAGGCGCTTTGCTACCAATCTCTTCTTACCATTTTCGTTCATAGTTATCACGTCACGTGGTCTAGGGTTTTGTAGGCCACAGTCGAGCTCATCATTGATGTACTCTGCAGCAGCGGTCATGGTGGATGGGAAAGCTGCAATCGTAAGCACGATATGGCCAGTATAGTTCAATCCTTTGTGGTGCTTCCTGGAATGATGTGTTGATGAGACAAACGTGCTCTCATGGTGGGAGTAACGTTATATATTTTATGACAACATGTATGAGCATAGCGTACTGGTTCTGGTCGTTGCTACAACATTCACATTCCTTCGTTTCAGAGGTTGTGAACCATGAAGGAGTTGAAGGATTAAGTTCTGACTGATTTATCCACTTAAACGCACCCAGCCAGCTACTCACACACAGTCCTTCCTACAGCCTTCATCCTCGTCTCGTCAACAGGATTTTTCTAGTTCCTTCACTCCATAACATCCATCAGTCATCTCCTCACGTCTCTTCATCCTCATCAGGGATAGCGAGCTGACCATTGTATGACTGTCATTCCTTTCCCTTATCAGCAATAAGCATATTCCTCCCACTTATGCTTGTACACATGTTTGGGAAGGAGTGGCAGCTCTCAGTTCTGGCCGATACAAAATCTTCTTAATTTTCTTGGCATGATCATCGTCATCTTCCTTCGTACGAGAAACGTGAGCAACTAATGGCTGAGCTTCACCATCTTAAAAGAAGAACACTTACGTTAAGTGTTTACGAAGAGCATTCATTGCAAAATCTTAAAACAGAACTTCGTTACATAGCACGGCGAGAACCTATCGTCATTCCGAATGATATCGTTTACTGACCATATTTGCTGAAACCATGCGCGTGTGGTCCCCGTTTTCCACCAGTCAGGTAAGCCAACGACATCATTCGGAACGCGTACGTCATCACCGCGCTAGTTTATGCCTGGGTTTTGTGCGTTGAATCTTAGCAGCGTTCGAGGTTTTCGACGTATCATTTTTCTGTTCCTCATTGTCAGTGTTTGCAACGGATGTGAGTCCCTTTTCATCGCACCCATTAAACCAGCAAAACTGTTGCCATGCGCCAGTTCTCGGTTTAAAGCCGCGATCTCTTATAGCTCCAATTCTTTCCTCCCTGTGATCGCATGTATAAACCATATTCTGTCGCGGGCTGCTCCACCAGGAAACTCTTTGTATTCCCATCACAAGACTGCTTGAATACGGAGACGGGTTTGACAACTCGATTTTCAATTTTCGGTGGAGCATCATTAAGTACTGGCTTCCGCACCTCGTTTGCCTCATTCAAATGAGATTTGCAATTTCGTCGTCGCATACCGTTCTATGCTTCCATTACGAAAGGAAGATTTAAGAAGGAGATGAAAGGGCAAAATACCGAAGCGGGTACTTGGGTGTGCAGCACACTGAAGAGGGTTACCTCTTACGCTAAGTGGATTAAACTGACGATAATGGATTCGCGATCTTTAATTTCTTCTCCTCTTTCGTTTTCCGGGTGCACTTTGAGCATAAAGGTAAGTATGTCAATTTTCAGAGTTCAGAGGTATCCAACAGGAAGACGACATAAATGTAGGACTGTTACGTGATCTTTCATTAAAAAGTGAGCTAATGTTGGGCTGTTTCGAACATTAAAAGTAAAATCTACGCCTATGATTCTGATTACGAACTGGACACCAGATTCGACTGTCCAACCCCATCGAATAGCGCGTTCAAATCAAGCATATTCCAATAATGTTAGCGAATAAGTTTAACTCCTTATACAAAGCCCTTTTTGCACAGTTAGCAAAGATATTCAGATTTTTTGACAATGCGAGAAAACGCATGCATCTCTATTATCATTTAGAGGGCAGAGTTCTCTGACATTGTTCGTTGTTCACTTCCAGACCGACAGTACACCAAAGGGTTGTTTGCCTCACATTTGTTCCTGTACGTTTGCACTCAAAAGCTTACCGTGCGAATAGGATTCCTATTTAATGCCTTACTGTGGCTGTGGTAGCTTTCCTGAAAGTGGGCTTTGCGTCGTGCTGAAAGGCTGTAGATGGAGCACACTTTACAGGATAACTACTGGTGGCGGTGAGGAAGGAAGAAGAATATGTAGAATGTGTCTCCCCCCATGCGTCTCTTACGGCCACGCTCGAGTATATATATATATATATATATGTGCTACATTAATTATAAGGCGCACCCACTAGTAACAAATAGGACAGGAAGAAAAATAAGTTCTTGGGTTCAGGAACAAGTATCACTATACGAAGAGCAAAAAGTGCTCGCAACGCAGCAACCTAGAAACTCAACGTAGACATCGTGGCAACGACAGTCAACAGTTGTACTCATCAGCATATGTTGTTAGAAAGCTGCGCAAGGGCTGTACGTCGAGGCTGAGTTTCGCTAGGTGGGCACATGATGGCGTCTTTCCTACTTTCATTCTCTTGGAAGGGCGGTCTACTACCAGGGAGACACACCTCCCATTCAGTACCTGCTGGTTGCGGAAATCCAGCTAAAATCGCATCAAAGACAGCATAGGCAGTCTTTACCAGATCGACACGAGAATGATGAAAGCATGTGAAATAAGATCCCTGATCTCAAGCTGTTACAACTAAATGTCCAAGAACCAGTGCTGCAAATTAGCGAACCATGTGTCAATAAGAAATTCCGCCTCCGCTGTTTGTATATATTCCCCTAGTCACGAAGTCATAGTGTATCGAGAATTGCGCTTTGTGTATCAAAGAGCTTCACGACCGATGACCGACTTCAGAGATGTCGATGAGGTTAGTTGCCTCAAGTTCCTCCAGGCAACTAACCTCATCGACATCTTATGGCTAGCCCGTAAAGTTACAGCCGGCACTATCTACTTTGGGTCCGTGTTATTGAGTTATTTTGCAGCGGACATTGAGTGTAACAAGTGTAACGCTGTGGCTAAGGATATTGAGAATATTCTGTGAATTTTACTGAGAGTGTCTGGACACAGTGTCCCTCCATTTTAAAGACGCTATGTTGTGTACAGTGTACAGTGCAGCGCATAAGAGCATTGGAGTCACCAGTTCCCCAGAGAAGGCAGCCGCTCTCTAAGTTTCTTTTTTTTTTCTTTCACAACTCACAACAACGACCGCCATATTGTCGCGGGTGCAGCTTCCATGTGAGTTCGTGCTGAGGTGTGAACTCCCTGTCATATGTCTTTTCCATTATCTCTCTATCGAAACGCATCATCAGAGATATATATTCTGACTAACGAACTCCTCATCTGGATGTAGGAAACATCACGAGTGCGCAAATGGAAATACCTGCAGTAGGATTATCGACAAAGTGAAGGCTCGCCTACTCAGTGACGGGTCGCCCAGGTTCCAGCGCAGGGACTTCACAACTGATGCATGTGTACTCTCAATGTGTCAAGCTATCTTTAAGACCATAGATGCGGGACCTTTTTGTTTCTGTATCGTATTCCGAGATCAGTAGTGCGCAACCTGGAATCTCGTTGTTCAAAAAAGCTTCTGTCTGGGTGAATTTGTTCTAATAGGCTAAGACCTTCGTTCCCCTAGGATGATTCCTTTGAATCACCCTTTTCTGCGAATGTCAGGGTTTTCGAAACCATTTTTGCGCACACTTTTCTCATTGCTAATTTGTGTCGTAAAACATGAATGGCCGCTATGTGATTCAGATCTAGCCCAAAAGCAACGAGTCGACGAGCTGACCACACGAGGTTTGGCACATTTTTCAAGTCGTTCCCATTTTCTTGAAGTCTTTAGTAAGTCTTTCAGAACAGGCTGCATCTTCAATGAAGTCACAGAGCGATCAACAGCCCAGTGGCGGCGCCTGTGAAAGATAACCACAAGCAGAGTTTGGGATATTCCACTTGTGCTGCAAAGACATCTGTAGCAATGTGTGTCGCTGTAAATGGGGGGGGGGGGGGGACACCCGAGCACGATACTGGCGACTCATAGCATTGCCTACATACAATCTACACCAAGCACCCCCCTATCTTGGTGAGCCGAGTTGTTTCTTTGTGCTCCATTTGGTAGCACAGTAGTCAGCGATGGTGGTCGGCTGGCGTTGCTGCATTTCCCTGTAGCACTAGCGGAACGTCGCAACCTCTCTTTCGGTTATCTTCCAGGAGCCACCTGCCACGCGCAGCGGGGTTACATTAACGTTCGGACAGTCGTACTTATGCAAGTGTTGTGGCCCCTATAGTTTTAGATACTTTAAACAAATAAGTCCATGCACATTCCTTTCTGACATGAGAATGAGTTCGCTATTCGCTTGACAGCATAGGATATTCCAGATATGAATGTAAACGTCTGAAAGTGAAAGTATTCGATGCGATTTTGGCTGATCAGATCAGAAAATGCTGAAGAGCAGTTTCTTTGCTCAGTAACGAAGACAAGATTGGAGAACACTTCGGAGAGTCCTGTGAGTGGTTTCTGGGTTAGTCGATATTGGATTTAGTTGAGCCTGTTATACTTCAGGCTTTTCCTCGTGCTGGTTAATACCGCAGCCGCGGGCGTTCATGGTTTTCTTTCTCATTTTTGAGGGAGGAAAGTGGGCATCCCTAAAAGGCATAATCTCGCTAATAAACAGACAACCTCGAAAAAAAAAAAAAAAACGATTGTC